>VXAZ01008285.1:161853-178043 GCA_013399875.1 Gymnorhina tibicen | reverse complement strand
GCCGCGCCCTCAGCGCCGCGCCCGGCCTGTCCTTCAGCACCTCCGGCGGCGCCGGCTCCGCCGCCTCCCCGGGCAGCCCGGCCCCGTGTCTGTCCACGCGTTCTGCGGAGAAACTCCTCCTGGTGTCCATCCTAAACCTCCCCTGGCGCAGCTTGGGAACATGTCCTCTCTCCTGTCTCTAGCTGCCTCGGAGAAGAGACCGACCCCCACCTGGCTGCAACCTCCTCTCAGGGAATTGTAGAGAGTGCTAATGTCACCCGTGAGCCTCCTTTTCTCCAGGCTAAACAACCACAGCTCCCTCGGCCTCTCCTTTTAAGACTTGTGCTCCAGCCTCGTTGCCCTTCTCTGGACTCACAGGCAAGACCTCCCAGTTTCTTGCCATGACATTAATCTGGAAAGTTTTGCTATCCCATCATGATACCATTTTAGAGCACACGAAGCTCCACCTCAGGAAGATTTGTGATGATGCACTGGCGGAAGATGATTTGCTGTAGGTTTTGCTTTCTACACTCAACATCTCTGACTTCATAAGAAAAGGGATTCTGCCAAGCAGTCTCCCTCTTCTATAACACAGGTCTTTTTTTTCCTTTGTTCACTTAATCTTCTTGTTGGTAGTTTGGAAAATGTTTACACACCTGGATGTTTCCATGTTGCTAGTCTCTGGAATGCCTCTGTTTCTTTGACTTGTTACATTGGGTAAAGTATTATGGATAGGGTAGGTTGGGACAAGAAAGGATGCTATGACTTCTGATTTTGTGTATATAGATGTATGCTGATATGACATCTCAATTTGTCTGACTGGGTCCTTAATCTCAGTTTTGTGTTGAGAATCTCCACTGAGCTGTTCAAAACAACATCCAGGCACCTTCATTAAGGCCTGAGAGACAAGAAAAGAGTAGTTAAAATTTTTGTTCCTGGCTCTGATTTATCTGTATTTTGGTGAAGGGTGTCATAAACTGGTGTAATAAACCTCTCGTGTAATAAATCCTCTTGTCCTGTAGACCAACAGCAAAGTTCTAAAATTTCTTAGTATATTGTAGTTTCTACTACTCTTAGCATCTTCTAGTGTCTACTACTCTTACATTACGTCTTCTTTCCATGTTGTGAATATGAATGTAGTTATGATCAGAAGGATTTGACCTTCTCAAGGCGAAACAGTAGAAATAATTAAGAAACCAAAGAAAGCATAATATGACTTTTTATGGTGGGAGAAGGAGTGAGTACTTACATACATAAGCTTTGAAATACTTCTAATTGCTTTTACGAACATGATTATGAAAACATATCTAGGCTACTACAGAACTGTATGAACTCCAAGACATACAGGAGGATAGGGAAGAGGGAAGCAGTGTGAAACCCCTTTGTTTGAAGATGTGTGCCTGCTGAAGACAATGAATCAGCCAAAGCACATAATGATAGGTCCCATCTTCCACAAACTCAGCCTTGCTTTGGTCTTTGTAAAAATCATAGCACAAGGCCTCTTGGAACATATTTCTGAGCACATGGAGGAGAAGACAGTGAGGAACAGCCAATATTGAATTTGAGACTGGTCAGTGGTGCCCGACCAACTTGATGGCTTACTATGACAAATGTGTAGATGTGTGCAGGAGGGGACACCAGTGTAACCTTGACTTCAACAAGGTTTATGACTTGGTCTCCCACAATATTCTTGTATCCAAAGTGGAATGTTATGGTTCAGCATGGATGGACAACTAGATGGGTAAAAAACTGGTTGGATGGTTGAGCTCAGCAGGTAGGGGCTAATGTGTCATACTTGAACTCTGCCTGGAAGAATATTACAGGGGTCTCTCCTGGGACCTGGGCATTGAGCATGTTTATCAAGAACATGAGAAGGTGACAGAGCAGTATTGTCAAGTGATGTCAAGTTTTCACATGACACCAAGCTGAGAGAACAGTCATTACGCTGCCATCCATAGGGACCTGAACAGACAGGAGAAATATATCATAGAATCAAAGGGTTGGATTGGGTTGGAAGGAACTTAAAGATCATCGAACTCTTCTGCCATGTGCCGGGACACCTTCCATTAGACCAGTTTGCTCATGTTCTGACCATGAACACTTCCAGGGCTGGGGCATCCCCAGCATTTCTGGGCAACTTGTTCCAGTGCCTCATTACCCTCGCAGAAAAGAATTTTTCCCTAATATCCAATCTAAACCTACTCTTTTTCAGTTTGAAGTGATTCCTTCCTTGTTCTGTCAATACACACCTTTATTTATCCTTAAAGTCCCTGGAGAGGGTCTTTAAGAAGTCTCTCTCCAGCTCTCTTGTAGGCTTCCCTCAGTTCTGGAAGGCTACAATTAGGTGCCTTCTGTTCTCCACGCTAGACAATCCCAATTCTCTCTGCCTTTCCTTGTAGGAGAGGTGCTCCCTCCCCCTGATCATCCTGGTGTCCCTCCTCTGGACTCGCTCCAACAGGTCCGTGTCCTTCCTGTGCTGGGACCCCAGAGCTGGATGCAGTGTTCCAGGTGGGGTCTCACCAGAGCAGAGCAGAGGGGCAGAATCCCCTCCCTGGCCCTGCTGCCCACGCTGCTTTGGATGCAGCCCAGGACACGTTTGGCTCTCTGGGCTGGGAGTGCCATGGCCGGGTCATGTCCAGCCTCTCACCCACCAGCACCCCCGAGGCCTTCTCACAGGGCTGCTCTCCATCTGTTCATCCCCAGCCTGTGCTGATACCGGGGGCTGCCATGACCCAGGTGCAGCACCTTGCACTTGGCCTTGTTGATCCTCATGACATTTCCATGGGCCCACTTCTCAAGCTTGTCCAGGTCCCTCTGGTTGGCATCCTGTCCTTCAGGAGTATCAATAGCACCACTTAGTTTGGTGTCATCTGCAAATTTGGTGAATGTGCACTTCATCTATGAAATAACACAGACCCCTGACAGACACCACTTGTCACTGATGTCCACTGGAACTCTGAGCTGTTGACCACTACCCTCTGGGTGCTGTCAATTTCTTATCCATGTAACAGCTTACCCATCAAATCCATCTCTCTCCAGTTTAGAGAGAAGGATGTTGTGGGGAACCATGTCAAAGTCCCACTTTTCAGGGCATATCTGCTGCCCTTCCCTTGTCCACTAGTGGAATCACTCTATCATAGAAGGCCTGCAGAGTGGTCAGGCTGGACCTTGGTAAAGCCATGCTGGCTGTCCCAAATCACATCCCTGTCCTCCATGTGCCTTAGCACAGTTTCCAGCAGGATCTGTTCCATGATATTCCCAGGCACAGAGGGGAGGCTGACAGGTCAGTTGTTCCCAGGGCCCTGCTTTTTAAAGATGGGTACAATGTTTTCCTTTTTCCAGTCACCTGGGGCTTCACCTGACAGCCACAACTTTTCAAATGTCATGGAGAGTGGTTTGGCAACTACATCAGCTGGTTCCCTCAGGATTCTTGGATGCATCTCATTGGATTCCATAGACTTTAAGTATGTTNTGCATCTCATTGGATTCCACAGACTTTAAGCATGTTTGAGTTCTTCATGAATGAAAAACCTTCTTTGAGGTTCTTCAGGTCATGAACCTGATCTTTACTTAAAGCAGGAGAGACTTTGCTCCCCCAGCTCCCCTCCTGCTATTCATCCACTTGAGACATGTGGGAAGAGGGATTACGTTAGAAGACTATGAGGACAAGAGACAAAGGGCAGAACTTGAAACTAGGTGTTCACGCTGGATCTGAGGAGAAATCACTTTACCCTAAAGGCAGTCAAGGAGAGGAGCAGGTTGAGTGAAGTTCCATTGGCCTGTCCTGCCTTTCTTTTCAACACAGCCTGTGCTTTTGAAATCTCTTTCTTTTGTATTGATCTAAAAGTTCTCCCCCTCTTAAGAGTCAGAGGCCGAAGATTTGGAAAGCTGAAATTCATGTGAACAAGTATTTCCTACAATCTGGGAAACTGCCTTATAATGCTATCAGAATTTGGCTGTTTCAAAAGGAAAGTATGTTGTTTGGCTGTTTCATGAGGAAGTAATCAGTTAATCTTTTTATAAAAAGGTGAAAATGCATTCGATTAACAAATAATTACATACACCACTGAATCACTTACCAGGGCAGGTAGTTAGAGGGTTTCTTTGATAGAAGAATATGGAATGGTAGTTTTTATCGTTAAGGTGTAAATGAAGTGTGAGATTTTGACTATTTTTTAACAACTGACTCTCCAGATACATATTTATAAGCTGTAACACATAGGCAAGAACTATACTTTCTGTGCTTTAACTTCCCTTCTTCACTCTGAGCAAACTGTATAACCAGTCAAAACAACCTAAACCATCCAATCATTGTCTTCAGCCAAGTCTGCCAAAACATTTGCTGCTAGCTGCCTTGGAATATGGCAGCAGTTGAAGGCTAGCCATCTTTTCCATTTCATATGTGCAGCAGACCTGCTGCCCTAGACAGCAGAAAAATGTGAGGTAAAGAATTATTACTGGAGCTGTCCCATTCACAAATGTAATAACTCACTAGACTTGTTTTTATCCTCATGCAGGAATTGTTGCTCGACAGGCTGGTAACTGAAAGATTAAACAAAAACTACCACTTCTTAGGTATACTTTCATTATTTTTTATAAAGAAGTTCCTCACAGATGAAAACAGGCAAAATTCTTTAAGCATCCATTGTCTTTGTTTTGACAAGATTAGTAAAACGAGATTAGGAAAAAAATGTAAGCCCTGTGAAAAGAAAATTTACTTCTCTCTATACCCAGATAAACATTTTGTAGCACTTTGGATGCTCTAACCCCATTAATCTCAAGTTATGCAACTTCAGGGCAGGCAGTACAGGAAAACTGCGATTTTTACAAGTTTCTTGGCTTGGTAGAGTTGTATTCAGTAAATGGAGCAAACATTGCACCTTGGATCTTCTGAACCTTTTGTAACCTTCTTGTACTCTTTATATCTAGGGAGAAAACATACTGTGACAGATAGAAAGCCTTTGATATAACTGAGAAATGCAAGTTCTGGTACATTATCCAAAATCTATGTAAAGGATTAAATAAGTTTGATGTGCTGTCGATACCACACCATGTTTTTATCCTTTAAGGAATACAGTTAATGATAGCAGAGCTCTCTTGACACTCAGTATGATGAAATTCAGTTAGTCAATTCTTTCATGAAGAAGTTTATTTGTAAGCAAACTTCAAAAAACCTGAAAATAAATAATCATGTCAGAACCAGGTGGGATCCAGAAAGGATGTTATAAGAGTGTATAAATATGGAAGTAGTGGGAGAAAAGCAGATGGAGCTGTGCCTGTTTTTCGGTGAACTCTACTGGCCTTCCAGTTTCCTGGTTTCTCAGAGAGCTACGAACAATTTCATCCATCCACTCACATGACGGGAGCGGGAGTAATTAGCTTTCCAAATGCCAGATAATCTTGCTAAATTTCTGTTTCTATAAAGTGTGTTCTTTACATGTTGGTGAGGTGTGGAAGTGTGAAATCCAAGGGTACCTATCGCATAGAGCTGTGAGCAAAAACCTCTGTAGGTTCGCTGGAATCTTCTATATTGTTGACTTTATTTTCTGAATTCCCTTCATTACCACAAGGCATTGGAAGAGAGGAATGACACAAACCATATGTGGAGGTTGAAAAGGAAAGTTTAAAATAAATTGTGGCTCCTAAGAACAAAGAATTTAAAACACAGGTGTGGCTTTGAATGTGCCCTCCTGTTGACAGCCAGCAGGGAAGAAGAGCTACATGGGGATTGGTTTCATTTGGTTTAAACCAGCACATCAGTATTTGGTAAGTGAGGCATAAAGCTGGTTTGGGTCATGAAAGGAAGTGATTCATGAATTGTCACCTTCCTAAGCAGGAGAGGTTTCAGATTTGCAGCTTTTTCACCTCTCCAAGTTGGTGATGTCTGAACCAAAAGTAAATCCTGATGTTCATTTAAATAGGATACCTTTCTTTTTTCCCCAAAATCTCACAGCTGAAGAGACAACAAAAGTATTAGATCATGTTTGTGCACTCTTTGTCTTGCAATGGGAAAAAAAAGAGAAATTCAATGTCTTATACCCACACTACAAAAAAATATAGGTAAGTACCTAGCATAGAATTAATATTTTTTTTTCTTCATAATAGCTCTACGGTTACTTCCTGAAAAAACAGGTCTTTAAAACAACTGTTCTGCTCACACTAGAAATAAATCAAGTTCTGACTTGTTAGTTAAAAACACCAACTGCCCCTGAGTAAGAGAAGCAAAAGCTCTGCTGTGGAAAGCCAAGAGAAAGTTCTGGGTCAGTACCGAGTTATGCAGTAAGATATGGTATGTCTTTCAACATTTTATTTGATTCTTTATTTAGCCAGATTAAGAGACTATACTTTTTCAGATAAAGGTTATAATAAGGAACACAGACTGCAAAATCTAAACAAAATTATATTTAATGTTTATGTATCAAATATATGCACACTTTTCACATAGGTACAGAGACTTAAATGAGAAGACAATCCTTCAATTTAAAGTCATCCATCTCTTGTGGGGGAAAAAAAAGTACAGAGATCCCATCAAGTAATAAATCTTTATTTCACCAAAATCATTATAGTCAGGAATACGTACTTAACGAAAAGATAGATACATTTATCACAGGCAGACGTAACTGTAGAACTCATATTATAGCATTAACACTTCTCAATTTGTAGAACTCAAATTTAGCATTTACACTTCTTACTATCTCAGGAGTTCCTCTAGTTCTGCTAACAAAACCAAGATTTACTAAATAATAAGCCGTATCAGAGCTGAAAATAAAGAAAACTCTGTAACGACACAGCGAAGTCAAGAGGCTGAAATTTTAGGCCCAGCCAGCTAGCAAATATGATGATACGACGGGAAAGTTATTTCTGCTTCAAATACACTGATTTTAATATTTAATAGCTTATTTCCAGGTCTTAAATTTTAGAACAAATAACTTCCTGACAAAGTACATAAGGGATTTGCTCAGAGTTAATGAATCACTTCTCTGGGAGGAAAACACCAACCAACCAACTGAAAAACCAGCTAGGGTTTGATTTGTTTATTTATTGTGAAAGATTGCTAGTTTAACTTTTTTAGTCATGTTTTGTCTCTAGACCTCAGGAACATGTAAGCAATTCATATGGATAGAGTAGCTTAATGCATTCTGAACTGCAAAATATGCAGAAACACCCACATATGGAATAACAGATTGCTGTTAAGGTTTAGTAAGAATTGTACACTCTGAAAATAAAATGTCCAAGTCTTGTTGTTAAAACCACATTGCAACTTCTGATTCTAATAATGTGTCAGAAGCCCAGTATATAAACCACCATTTTTTATATGTGTGTACATATATAAATATATAGCGTTATTTATCTCTGTGCCTGATAGAACCTGTTGGCCTACAGGATACATCTAGTCCTTCACCAGCAAGAATGTAAAGAAACACCACGTGTGCTAGACTCCAGAGTGGTGCTCATGCATGAGATTCTTCTCTGGCTGTGTCACTGGTGCCCACATGGATGATAGGAGGTGATGGTCTGAGGGCTTGACAAAAGCACAGATCAAAGGCCCTGGCAAGCAGCAAACCTTCTGAGACAGTGAGGTCAGCAGGAGTAAGAGTCCCCAGCCACCATGACTTGCTCTGCCCTTGTGAGGGGCTTGATGTTTTTCCCAACCAAGCTTGTTTCTGTTTATCTGTTTTCAGAGTATGGCACCTGAGTGCTATCAGTTCATACCTACATGACCAAAAGGAGTCATTCTCCTGTTGCCAGGAATCACAAGCTCCCAACATTTTCACCTTGGGAGTCTCAGCCTTCCCACCTTGGGAGTCCAAACCTGCTGCAGAGTCCAGCATAGCCTTTTAGCTGTCCCACCTCTTAAGCAGCTGTTGCAGATAAATTCTTAAATAAGTCCTTATAGTGGAGTTAAAGGGGTTTATTAATGATTAAATAACTATAAAATTATAATTAAACAATTACTGAATGATAATTAAATAGTAATGTAATTAAACAACTACAACCCACTGCTGTACAGGAGAGCTCAGTGGTCTCAGGGTGGGGCTACAGATGTCTGTAGTGTAATGTGGTTGATTTGTAGTTAACCTGCCTCGGCGCAGGAGTACAGCCACAGCAGTTTTACTTTTGTCTAGTCCTGCTCAGGATGGTTCCGTTAGGTCCTGCTAAGTTGGGGTCTAGGCTCCTTGGTTCCTGAGAAGGCAATGGCCTGGCAAAATTCTCTGGGTGTACACAGCAGGGCTGACTGTGGGTGATGCCTGAACCAAAGTGCTGTTCACTCAGCCAGAGTCTTGCACTGCTGCAGAGGGCTCCAGCACTTGCCTCTGCACAAGCACCTCCTTGGAGGGATCCTGTTGCCCTCCTGTTCATCCTTCCTGGTGCTATGTGGTGTGCTGCGTTCTCCCTTAGCTTCTGCACCAGGCAGCCCTGTACTTGAGCCCTGCACCTCAGCCAGACCTCCACCTCTCCTGGATGAGATCAGTATCACCCTGGGAAGAGGTACCTGGCACTCCATATAACCCTACACCTGCAGGGCCCCGCGTGTTCTCTTGGACCAGCATTTGGGGTGGTGCTAAGGGGCATGCTATAGTGCTGGCTCCAGTACAGTCTTCAGCAGTACTTCTGTGCACTCTTGGTGTCCCCTGTAATAGAAATGCTGTGCTCAAGGCCAGCTGCCCCTCACCAGTGGATCACTGCTCTTCTCTGGTACAGCTGAACAGAAATAAACTGACCAGGAAAGCACTAACTTGGAGCTGCTGTGTTCCACAATAAGGAAAACAGAAGGAGGAGCAGAAGTGTCTCTCTATCTGTGAACAATAAAAACTGGTCTGTTATGTGCCAAGTCTCCATTTGCTTCCTCTGGTTACCACTGGTTACATTTCCTTCTTCTGCTCTATAATGAAGTTTCTAACTAAAATGGGTTCTGTTGAGTGCAGTCCATGGTTGATTAATGGAAAGATAATTCCTGTGAATGCTGTGGCAAGCACTGGTTTTGTAGGTGTTCATTTCATTGAATAATGTGGAATAGGAGAGGACTCTGGAGGTTAGAGCAGGGGCAACCCTAAAGTTAGATCCAAGTTCAGTATTAAAGCAGTTCCCCACATTCTCCAACCAGGGCTGTTGGCATGCTTTATCACCTTGTTACGCAGACAAAACTTTACAACGTAAACTCAGTTCAAGATTTCAGAAAGAATGTGAGTTTTCCAATCCATGCTGCAAGTAAAACAATTAAAAACCTGCTTGTGGGCTCTGTGACATAACTGTATAGGACCAGCAGGCAGTCATGGATAGAAATTTTCAAGGTATGCAGGGCAGCCAATAGCTTGGGCAACAGTGTGACATTTCAGAGGGTCAGGCAGGGAAGGAAATGTGGCAATGACCCTTATTCTTAGAGAAGCTGATACCCTTAAAATCCCCGCAGGCCAAAGGAAATCCAACTGAAAAATGGGCCTACCACTAAGTTAACAGTGATCCTGCACCTGTGCATTACAATATGGGAACAGGCACCAGCACTTCCAGCACCAGAGCTGTGATGGGTCTGGAGAGAAGCTGAGAGCTCATCCCAAACCCAGGGACCCACCTGCAGGCTGGTTACAGGACAGAAAAGCCGTGAATTGTGCAGATTACCACCACAGACCACTGACATAATGGAAATCTAAGCACTGGAGTGCTGAAGTGCATTAGGAAAAAAGAGGTGAATGGGATTTCACTGATGGAAATGAAGCACTGAAAGCCTGGTAATATTCAAGTTAAGATTTCATAGGAGATCCCATTGGGTAACTTTCTCTTGGCACAATCACAGCTTTTCATTAAGGTCTCTGGTAAATGAGGCAGCCTGTTCACTGAAGAGGGATTAACAATGGAGGTACTATTTGCACGCAGAGCAGTAGTAGAGGATTTCCCACTGTCACAGCATCTAAACGGCTCGGAAATGGGATAAAAAAGCTCACCAGCCTCTGTCTTCTTCACTATGTTATCCCCATGTTCTGTGTTTGTGTGCAAAGAATTGAACTACTTGTGAACGGGCAAAAAAGAAAATTTTGTGAGATGTAATTTAGCTCTGTGCTCTCACTTTCACTGGCCGTCAGGGTATATCCTTCACGATGCATTTGCTCTCTGCCCTCAGAGGCAGGAAAATATGTCAGGGAAACATCTATCCTGACTATGCCATATCATAAATTATCTGATCTGCTCTGTTCAGGAAGTCTTGTAAGAAACTAAGTGGGATACTCTTAAATTGTGACTGCTGGTTTTGTTCAGCATGTTAATTTGCTGCAGGAAAATTGAGGAATCCAAAAGCAAAGTACTAGTACAAACATTTTGGAAAAAATAGGCAGTATCAGTTTTTCACTGAAAAGTAGTTAAGAACAGCTAGTCATTCATGTTCAGGTATAACGGTAAGTAAAATGATACAGAAAAACAGTCTGCCATTAGAGTGCAGCAAAGGAATTCCTACTGCTCTTCTGTGCATCTTTAATGCTCCTTGAGCAAAATGTGTATGTATAGGCAGTATAAAATATGGACCTCTTTTCAAAAAGCATGTTTTCCATTGCTTTCTATAATGTGCCAGTTGCTTTTTACAACGTTCTAGATGTCAGAGCAACTACAAGTAATTACTAGTCAGTACAAGGAATGGAAGGGTAATGCTGTAGTAAATGCTCAAGGCTGTTATGTTTACCAGTCACCAAATGCATGCAGCAAGCATGTAGTAGGAAACAGATGCCTGTTAGGTGAGGGTTAGTGACTGTGTGTGCAAGTTCTTTGGGCAGGAACAGTGGCAAAGTGAAAACCAGTATCTTAGACTAGCCACATGATAGATGGTAAATTGCCTGGGCTCCAGAGTTTATTTCTTCTACCAGCTTTCTGCATTAGTTTGCTCCCCACTTCATCCTGCTGTATCAGATGAATAACATGTTTTGTCAGAGTTCTGAGCTCAGTGAGGGAGTTTTAGTGCAACTGCAACACAAATTATGAACAGCACAAGTTCCAATCTTACTGTGTGCAAGGGTGTTGTACATTGCCTATTCACCAAAAGTTTAAAGGATGTTTTGAATATGGGTTGTTTTCAGGTGAGCATTCACAGGAATCTATTCTGGGTTAAAGTCCTCTACACCATTTCAGATACAAAGGGAAATACACTTGTGGTCAACAAAGACTTCTGCATTTACTGCAAGTTATACTGTTACTCTTGAAAGGGACAAGAACAATCCTTCCACTTCTATGGTGCAAACAGTTTTTCTTTCTCATGCTCCATACAGCAACTATAAGCTGATCATAGATTATCTACTTTGGAAGAAATTCTCCAAAAGCATTACATAGTCTGGTGCTGAAGGTGCAGTGCTGACAGTGAAAAGTTTTACTTGTCTCAGACAATTTATTTAATTTTTGTACATAGTCCAATCCTCAAGCCTCTTTTCTTCAGTTCCTGTGGCAGAGTCGAAAAAATGCTTTTATTCTGCAAGAAAACGGTATTATTCCGTGGCAGTACACTTGTGTGAGTTTCTACTCGGGACTAAGAACAGGATCCAAGTCACTGGTAGGAATGACGACGAGCCTCCGCTAAACCCCGTTTAACCAGTAGATGGCAGAACTTAAAGCTTTGTTTTGGTACTGAAACCGAAGTTCAATAAACAGTTGTGCAATTTATGAAGACTCATTTAAAGAAAGACAATTAAGTAAACTTAATTGCTAAGACCAGAAGCAAATTATAATATATTTATTAAAATCTGCCAACCACAGAATTTCCTTTAGAGGATGCACAATCATCTAATTAAAGAGGGAGATGCAGTAGGCCCTCACTAAGTTCAATAACCAGAATCCATATTTCGGAGAGGTCTTCAGAGAGCTGTCAAACTCTCTATTTTCAGACTTATACTCCTATTTCACACTGGCAATTTGAACAGCTTAAAACAGTCATGACTGACAATGAAATCTCAGCATGAACTCCTTCATGAGCCACCAAACATATTTTCCTGCACTCAGGACAAGCTGTAGGCCATAACCTGCAAGCTACCATCTCACCAGTTCTTCAGCTCATTCACAGATGGCTCCCTGGAGTGAAATACTTTTACTGAGTGTTGAATTCATATGAATATATAAATTCATATGCTCTGTAGAACATAGTATGTTAAATGATGTACCCTTAGGTGCTGCTTATGGGGACACAGCACACCAGAGTAAACCTCACCAGGCCTTTTCCTTATGCTGCAGAGAGCCAGGAAAAGCAGGACACATGCAGACACTTCTTTTTGATGATAGCTCCAAAGCTCTGGGTCTTGTAGGCTGCCAGCTCAAGTTTATTGCCTCCCCGTCAGCCCTATCCTAGCCCAGTTTGAGACTGATTGCAGCAATCCCATGATTGCAGCAATCCCGTGATTGCTGCAACCTCAGTGATCAGCTGAACCTTCATGGAAGATTGCTACAACACTGAAGTCTACTGCTGTATGTTAAGGCTTTACTGGCTGTAATAAGCTGAAAGCTGTCTCTTGGGAATTCAAAGTATTTGAACTTCTTGATAGGATCAGAAAGAGTGCAATATGTTTAGAGACACAACAGTGAAGTCAGATAGGAATTGAATAGATATGATATGCTCCCTGGACTTCTAGGACATTGGTGAATAACCTCAAAGAACACACCAGAAGGAATCTGATGTTAGACCAAGTTTCTTCTAAATGGATTTCAGTAAGAAAGAAAGGACAAAGGACTGACACATAGATCCTCATATGCTGTGAAATAATTTCATGAAAACCCCTAAAAACACTAGGATGCACATGACTGCAATATGAAAGGCATTGTTACTCCTGTTTGCATCCATCTTCACTGCAAGAACAGAAAATAATTTTCTTTAATCCTGATTTAGCACAATGCATGATTGTCCAAGAAAACTGTTGGACATCTGTACTGGTTTTGTTGCAATCTGATCCTAAACCCAAGAACCCATTTCAGTAAACATCTTCCTTACAAACAATGGATCTAATATAGTTCTCACCTCCTGACAGTCTTGGGAGAAAGGCAAACCCACACGTTTTTAGTCATCTGCTAAATAAGACACGTTATTGTAAACTCAACCCCACTGAGAAGAATGACAGCCTCAAATACTCAAATGCTGGAATAACAGCAATACCAGCAATAATGTTCAGACAGCATTGCCATAAACCCTTGAATGAACAGCCTGTCCTTCAATCCCATTATGGCTTCTGTGTCCTTACACAGAAGCAGTAGAGACTGAAGCAGTTCTGCCTCTCTGGGATATAAAATCATCCCTTCTACCTATCAACCTCAGGGGCCTTCCCTCCCCACAGAACAGAAAGTACAACCCTTGCAGACACTCACTGGGAAAAGTCACAGCTGATGTATGGATTTCCCATTTCTGTTGCTGGCCTGATGTTTTCAATAGTCTTTGCTTTTTGTCCAAGAGATTTTAGGTCAATCAGATATTGCAGCAATTGCTTTGGTATCTATGTATGAAGGATTTTATTCATGATTCAAAACTTAGTGATACACATGGGCCTTGGAAGTCTGTTCTGTTAGAAACAACAACAACAACAACAAAACCAAATTTTTAAATTTTATTTTTAAAGGAAGTGGCCCAGAAAGTCATTACAGGACTTAATCTCACTAAGAGGAACATACTTGAAATGCTTTTATTAGTATTAATTAAACATATACAAAAATAAAACTTCTATCAAATAATGAAACATCTAAAGCTGTAAGGAAAGCACCAAGAGGTTTGAGAAATTCTCTGGCTTTTCATACCATCAGAGTCATCCTCTATTTTGTGGTGTCATGTAGAAACATGGGCTTCCACCTTCAAGAGCCAAAAGCCAAACTACAAATATAACTGGGTTCTGCCGAAGTCAGTCTTAGGAACCTCTCTGGCCAAAGGTTTGAAAACAATATTGTGAATTAATGTCCAGTTCCATGTTAACCATTTGTTAAAGCAAATTTTATGTTCTAAAAACTAATACAATTCTAAAAGAAGAACTTAGTGCGAGTGAATTACTCCATGTGGCATTTATGCTGAACAGAAAACATGCCAACCTGGAAGAGATTTTGAGCAGTAACTCAAAAGTACTGTATGTTGTAGACTACAGGCTATTTAGAGGTATCAGGTCAGAGAATAGCAGGTTTAACTACAGAGGGTCCCTAGAAGTCTTAACTGTTCCAGCAAAATCAGTAGCAGATGTGCCAAAGCCAGGATTTATGTATTTAGTCAATGTATCTTGTTTGCTAGATCTTGGGGTCCTTCCCACTGATTTCTCCTGGTCTGACAGTTCCAGCTGGACAGTGTATGTAGGCAGGAGGATCTGTCAGCACAGGTCAGTGTGCAGGAATCCAGCCCGCAAACAACCAGGTGAGACATCACGGGCATTTTCTATGTTTCATCCTTCTTTATAAGTAGAGCTAAGCTCTTCCATTTTCACTCACCTGAGACTTGCTCCTCTGCAGCAAAGCCAGCAAGTAACTAAGTTTGCTCTTAGCCTGAGCGTTCTTCAGGTAAAAACAAAACATTACTGCTCTTGTTTTACTCCAGCTCTCAGTGGTTAGCATGTCTCCTAGCCAGTGCTCTCCAAGACCTTTCCAAGACTTGCAAAATATTTACATTCCTTCCATGCAACTCCTCTTTACTATGTATACAATTATTTTCCTGGAATTAGATATTTTTTAGTTTACTTAATTGTTAAGGAAAGTTTCCTGTCTGACCATCCAGGAACCACTCCGGCAGGCACACTCAGACCATGTGAGCTGGAACAGAGGTCACTTCACAGTGGGTGGCTCCAGTGAGCTGATGAGTGCCCTATTGGACTCCCTACACACCCCACTCTCACCCAGTTAGACCAGGTCTCCTTACAGGCTGGACCCCAGGTTTCCCATGACAGAGTCTCAGACTCCTGGATTCTTACAATGGTTTAATCATGGTGCAGTGACAAAATAACAGCTCAAGCTGGTGACTCCGAGTAGGGACCCTGAACAAAGCAAAACCTGGCCTTTTATACCATCACAGTCTGTATGAAAGTTGGGGGTCTTCCAGCTGAACCATTGGCTCCTGCTGTGTTTCTCAGTGTCTGCTCACCTAGGTGGGCCACAGGGTCCTGCACCTTTGGTGGGTCAATGCCAGTTCCTGGCCTCTTGCTTCTGGCTCCTGCTATCCAGAGCTCAACCTGCAGCTCCCACTGCAGCTGCACCCTGACTACCAGCACTGAATGTATTCCTCAATATTATTCATGCCCAAACCATATACTGTTCTACCGGGAATACGCTGGACACTGATAAACTCTCCACAGCACTCAGCTATGGGGGTGATGTAAATTCTGTCCTCTAGGATGTCCTGTACTCTGATATTGTTCTTTAATATTGACGTCATGATATTGATCTTGACGAGCTTGTAAGTAACAGCTTGTTTCTGCCAACAGCCAGGCTCTTCCCCTGCCAAGAGAAACGACAGGAATTCCCACTCATTGCACTACCACGAGGATGAGGATGCAGTCCTGTGTGTCACGTGGTGTCCCGAGAGACACCTGTTTGCTTCCGGGCCCCGGCTTCACTGACAGCACCTCTGGACTCCTCCGAAGCCTGAGCAAGCGCTCGGGCTGGGAGCACGTGGAGCACTTACGGCCGGCACAAGGCACATCACAGCCCACACCCCGCTGTCCATGTCACAGTGTCCGTCTCTTCGATGGCTCTGCCCACAGTAGATCTGGCCTTGACCTCGGTACCACCCTCCTACCCACCCCTCCACACTCACAACGCTCCCTCTCCTCCTCCCCCATCCAGGGAAAGGGGCTGGCCCAGGAAAGCAGCGGCTCTCTGCGGAGCCAGGGCTGCGGGCAGGAAGGGGGAGCCCGCCCGCCCCGCNNGGGAAGGGCAAGCCCGCCCGCCCCGCGCCCCCGCCGCCCGGCTGGCCATCCGCTCGCTCGTCCTCCCTCTCTCCCTCCCTCCCCTCCCGCCTCCTGCTCGGGTGGCTGGCGGCCATCCCGCCGCCGCTCCGGCCTTGGGGCGCGGGGCGGAGCTCGCCCGCCACCGCCCCTTCCCTCTCCCTGCGCCCGGCGGCCCCTGACGGCGAGCGGCGGCGGCGGTCTGTGCTCCTCGCTCCCCGGTGAGTTCGGGCCCCCGCCGCGCCGCTTCTCTCCCGCCCGGCGCCGGCGGCTCGGGTGCCTGGGAGTCTCTTCCCCGGCCGCGGCGTGCCTATTCCCGGCGGCCGCGGAGAAGGTGGCGGGGTG
>VXAZ01008285.1:0-161532 GCA_013399875.1 Gymnorhina tibicen | reverse complement strand
CTGGCGAAATCGGGTCTCTCCAACACTCGGCTTGGCGCCAGCTCACAGCGGGTACAGGGGGTGGCTTTTGCAAAGCGGAGAAAGAGGAACGGGTTTAGCTCGAGAAGAGCGGGCATGGAAGAGAAGCTACGCTGCCCTCTCCTCATCTAGGTGAAGCTTTAACATTAATTTTCCTCCTGGAACTACTCGAGCCTTGTCTATTGGTATTTCAGTAATATCTAAATAGTAGAGGATAGTGCGAAGTATACATATCAAGCACATGGCAACTCCTCTGTGTTGTAAAAAAAAAGTCAGTAAATCTGCAACATAAGTGGGACAAGGAAAGGATGGAAGAAAAGAATTGGAAGGTGATGTCTATAAAGTGTCAGTTTTTAATTATTTTGGGTGACAAAATAATCTGTTTCACGTTCGTGGCACAGAGAGCAGGTGCAGGTGTTCTATAACAGTCTTGGAGGTCATAGCACAGACACAGGTATTTGCCTTCTAATTTAACAGGACTTAGGACTGTGGCTGTGGAGATGCCCAGTTTCAGTATCTGGATGAGGAGTATGTTTGGATTGGTTCCTGCTTGTACTCAACACATTTCCATGTTTCGTAACTCCAGCATAGTTCCCATTTATTCTTTAACTGGAGGTTGTACTTTGATATTTAGTTTCCACCTCTAAAGCTAGTGAAGGTGGGGGGAGGGGGATAAATGGGAAGACAGAGAGGTCTGGACTTTAGTATTTTTTAGTATCAGCAGGAAACTTGGTCTAAAACAGAGGATTATCTCTCCAAACAATTGGAATTGAATTAATATCTCTGAGCACTCAGTGCTGTTGCTATTGTTCAGGCTGGCTTTATCAATCCACAAAACCGAAGTAAAGGAAGACCACCCTAGAGAAATATTAACACTGGAATGTTTATTTAGTAATGCTTTGCTTCAAAGCAATTGTACTTCATCAGAATGTCCTAATAAACTTCTGGGGATTGTTACTGCTTCAAAGAAAGTAAGAGGAGTGTGATGGGTATAGAGTAGGAAGTGCAGCTGAGTCTTGTGCCTTTCAGGATCTGTGGTGTGTGTGAAGAGTTATTAGGAAAATTATCAATACTTTATTCATCTCAGCCTTTATAAGATAGAGGAGATTCCTGGAGGAGCTTTCCACATAAAAAGAAGTCTGATCACTTAGCAATGCTTTACAGAGTATGTCAGGCAGACTATTGCTGAATTGAAAAGACTATAGGGCTTTCAAACTGCAGGTTTTTGTCATATCACATTTGTAATTTAGCACCTTTCTTTCTCTCTGGTTGTCTTTGGCCGGAGAGACACTGGCCACTCCAACTTTGATACTATTTGGTGAAGTTTTTATAGTTATGGTGGAAGAGCCAAAACAATAAATGTGGAAAATTAGAAAAGAAATAATATTTGCATAGTAAGAAATTGAGCAAATCTCTTTTGCTAGTGTTTTCCAGTATAGAACTCTCACTGCAGAATTTTACCATGTAAGAGCTGAGGGAAGAGGGAAATTTGCTCCCTCCTTGGAGGAGCAATCTACTTAAGCTAAGCAGAAAGATGTGAATTGAAGAGCGGTCCCTTTGTGTCTTGAAATATAGAGAAGGTAGAGAGGAGTCTTAATTTCTAGTCTGCTCTGTTTGGGTGAAAAGGAGATAAATTTTTTTCAGGGTTTTTGCCTTCAGTGCTGCCTTAGGGATTGGTTAATTGAGAAGATTTCCTCTAGGTATTGGAAGAATTGGGACATCCCACAGCTGTAGGGTCAGGACTCCAAGTGCTTGTGAAAGCGGGTGTTAATTTTAGTTGTTTGGGGTTTTTTTTGCCTACCCTTACTGTGTGAAAACTGTTATGAAAAAGTTGATTTAAAAATGTTTGGTGTAACTTAATTTGCCTCCCCAGGGAGCTTGGCCAGTAAACTCTGCTAACAGCTAGTTTGAATTCATGAAATTGTTATCAGACACACACTTGTTCTGCTTGCAGACTGAAGCTGTGGGTGTTTGAAAGCTGGATTCATCTACATGAGTAGTTGAATAGCTGCTGAGATTGTAGGCAGCAGTTTTTGGTGTGAGAAGATTATCCTTATTTCAAGACCACAAATTCAGGATTTGTCTCGGAATGGTGTAAAAAGTTAGGATGTTCCCCCCATAGTGCAGATTATTTCACAGCAGTAGTAATCCTCTCATCAGTTCTTCATCCTGAAAGGAATCCTTCCACCTACATATCTCTGGTAGCTCTGGAACAGTTCAGCTTTCAAGTTGCAGAAAAGGAGTTTTAGAAGTGCAGAGAGAGCCATTTATAGAGCTGGTATAATGGTAATAGCATGAGTGCGGAGCTGATTCACAATACTCTCATTTTGTTTGCCTTTCCCATGCACCTCTGCTGTGTTTCTTCGCCCTTCACAGGAGTCTTTTGAAACTAACAGACCAATACTGAGATGTCTTTTAATCCTGCCTTCTGAAATTGAACCAAAATTTCAGACCAAATCTTTGTACATACTCTCTGTATTCCACACTTCTTGCAGCGCTTCCATGTTGGTTTTGGGTTTTTTTCTAACACTGAAAGCTAGTTCTTTGTTAAAACTGGTCCGAGCTGCATATTTGTTAATGAACAGTCTAGGAGTACAAGCATAGGGTAAAAAAGCAGCAAGTTTGTATAGAGGTAGGAAGTAGGTTAAAGTTCAGAGTTGCTCTTTCAGGAGGTGGGAAAAAAATTTCAACATTTCATTTTTCAGTGTTTGGTAGTCTCCAGATAAGCTTCCCTTTATTCTCAGTCATAACACTGCTCATTTTCCTGTAGCAAAAAAGGAAAATTAGTCTCTACTTTTAACTGGGACACTTAGTGGTGAGTGTGCTGACAAAGCATTCCCTTAACACTTACACCTGCTTAATTATGATCTGGATTTTGTTAAGACTAGATCGCATTTCAGAGGCTGTCTGAGAGCATGTGATAGCGCACTACATATGAGCGCTTGCCTGGGTTACCAATAGCTGGTGAGATCTATTTGAGAGAAGTGTTTTGATTGTCCCTCTAAGCTGTAAGTGCACAATAACTGTGTTGAAACGAGGGAGGAGGTAGCATTTGGCTTTCTGGAGGGATGACTTGAGGGACTTTAATACCTATGTCTTGGAACTGGGCATGCATCTAAACTTCCAGCTCACTTGGAGCTGGAGTTACTTTAAGACCTAACTTCAAGACAAACTTGATCTCTGACCTAAACTTTCAGTTCCAATATGTGCAATACAGCATTGCTAACAAAGTGAAATGGTCAGAATATTTATGATAGCCTGTGAAATACACAGATTATAGGAATATGCAATGAGCCACCTGTTCAGTGCGTTGGTAGTTTAGGATCTAAATAAATAAGTATTTTAGCATTGCAGTCAAAAGTTTCAGCCAGCAGGAGAAAGCAGGAAAATCTGAAATCCAAAGCTCGGTTTGTTCCACTACAGTGTTTCTCTTGAGCATTAAAGTTGAAATGGGCTCCCTGAAACTTTGCCTAGAGATTGTTTAAAAAACCCTCCTTTTTGTATTACTGTATTTTTTCCAGTGTGGAATACTGGTGTAGTTTATACCGTCAGAATAGTTGCTCAGTCATCAAATTGTTAGTAGACTTCTCTTTAAGGATCTGTATGTAATGATGGACTTTTCTGTGTAATGAAGAAACACAAAGATTCTTTCTCCAGTCTCTAACCACTGAAATCTCCACTGTTAGCAGCAATACAACAGTGTATATTTGTTACTTAGTGGCCTTATCTGCCACAGGTAGAGTAAGTGTTAAATAGGAAGAGCTTCTCTAAATCAAAACAAGAAACCTGTGTTTATTGCAACAGTAACTGCACTCATCTGTTCTTTGTACATCCAAAAGTAATTATAGCATTTTATATTTTTATAAAACAAGACTCTGCTTGCACTTCAGGTGTGGGAGTCTATCCAAATGCTGGGGGCATGTGTGGGCTTGAGGTTTTTCTGCTTTTTGTTTGGTTGGTTGGGTTTTTGCCTTATTTTGGTGGGTAGGTGGGGTTTTTTGTTGTGTGTCTGGTCATCTCTATCTGTCCGTCCATTTACCTAGGGTAACAAAAACATTTTTCTTAGGCAACTTGGATATTTAAACTAAAAAAAAAATATTTTTTAGGATTTTCTTTCTAAATGGATTTGAATTATGGATGGATTTACTTAGCAAAGTTTTACTACTTTAAACATCTGACTGATACTGAAGAGGTTGCCTTTCTGTATCAAAAATGCAGACTTCTGTCAACATGCTTTATGTGGGTTCTGTCAACATGCTTTATGTGGGTATTCTCCTTCCTTGGTTTTCAGGTAAGGTAGACATGCACAAAACATGCTGCAATTTCAATGTGATGGAAGTTCCTACGTGCTGGACCTGCTTAGAGATCTTTATTCATGGTTATACCATCTATAACTTAGGTAAACTGGAAGTAGTCATTCACATTTCTAATGAAGGCCCACTGTTGAGTAGAATATGAAACCATGGGAAGAGCTGTGTAAGTTTTAGAGGCTCAGGGGAATTGAGCTATAGCCCTTAATTAAAGAAGTGCTATTCAGCTATATCTAACTGCTAGTAATGCCACGAAGTGCCTGCTCAATATTGTGAAGAAGAATTTATAATTCAGTAGCCTGCTGCTCTGCTGCAGGTCACGTTAGGTTTTTTAAGTTGCTTGCTTTTGCTGTTTGGAGGTGCTTGTTGCAAACTTGGCGGCTAAGTAGAGATACATACAATGGCAGTCATTTGAGTGGACAAATCCAAGGGAAGTAACTTGTGGGAGTAGGAGTGATAATTGCAATGGAAAGTGGTAAGATCAGATTCAGCATGGATGGAAAATTTTGCCTTTTTTCAGGCAAGGCCTGAAAATGTCCTGCCTTATCACCAGGCAAGGACTTTTATCATGGTGGTCCTGCCAGCTCACCTCTTCTTTTCCCAGTTTTCAGTTGAAAGTTTCATCACAGAAACGTCATATATTGTCACGTTCCTTCACAAGTTTCCTGCAAGTACCAGCAAGTCTGAGCCTTCCCCTTTTTCTTAATGACTCATTAAATAGCATCTTTGCTTTGCCTGAGTGTAATCTTTTTTAGCATTTTTAGAGTCTGGTAAAATGTTCAATTTAAACTGCTTCTTTGCTGAGTGTGTGCTTCCCAGTGGTGGCCAAGAATTTACTGGCATTTCAGGAAAAAGAACATTTACTACTTGAAATCTGTTTTAGTTAAGATACTACATGTTTAGTTTTATGAAGAGATGTCTAAAATTAACCTCTTACCATTAATAATGTAGGCACTCTTTCATAATTGGAAAGACAGCGATTAAGAGGCCAAAGATGGAATAGAAAAAACGATTGTGGAAACATGTTCCTTTTCTCCAAGTGAGATTAAATATATATCTGTACTAAAATGCTGAATAACCGTGGCTGTTCTGTTCCTACTTTATGGCCTGAAGCTTAGACAGAAGTTGTCTCATCCAGAGCCTTTTTTCCTTTCTGCAGGTCAAACAAAATAGTCTGTGTCCTTGGTTTGTTCTCAGGCACTTCTGTAATAAATGTGATTATTACTAATCATGAGTCTTTTGTAAACATTTGTGTCATGTACTACAGAAAGAGTATGATTTACAGTCAGCATGTATCTTAGCAGGAAAGTACTCTGCTACAGTTTTCTCTTTTTCTGGATGGTGAGAGATGAGTGGGTTACTCTGATATCCCTAAAAAACCCCAAACCAATAAATACTGTTGATAGTATAGATCTGTTTACAACCAATGAGTATAAGTGCAGCTGTGCTATTTAAAAATAATCTCTTTTTTTTGTGATGTGAAAGAGATTGCTGCTTTTAGTCTGACTAGCTATGTTCCGTTTCACTGTCAACTCTAAAGAGAGTAGAATAGTATGTCATAAAGTGATGTCTAGAACAGTTTTCAGACTTTTTCTCAGTTATAGTGAGAAGCTAAGTACAGTTTTTCCCTCTCTGTGATCCTCATGAGATAATTTCTGCAAATGAAAAATTACAGGCTATATTATGATGTTTTCTCAATTCCATTAATTTCAGTAAAATTTATATGTATTTATTTGTCATCATTCCAAGTTACACAACTGTTTTTAAAGGGATCTGAAGTAGAGTCAAAGAGTCACTGTCAATCAAGAATGTGCTTTAAACTGAGCTAAGTCCTTTTCCAGTTGATGTTGTTGTGATGTGGCTAGTACTGTGTTTATGTTAGATACTCAGAAAAGTTACAACAGCTGAAGGTTTGAAAGCACACATGCAACTTATGTTGAAGTCTCCCACAAATGTTCTTTTTAAAGAAAAAAATAATAAATTTTAAGTTACTTACTTAAATCCTTTTTGTGGAGATCCACAGGAGACTTTAATATACTTTGAATGTATCTGATTTAGTTGATTAACTAAGATAAGAGAAGGCAAGGAAAGAGGATGGACAGACACCTTTTTCCTTCTGTCCCCTTGGACTTGTGCATGTTTCTTATGTCATGATCATCAAATGGCATGGCCTTCAGGACACCACAGAGATCCCCGCAGACAGTACAGCCTGTAGGCATCTTTGCAGTGATCTTTTGGTGCTAGTAAACATCTGAGATCTCATGGTAAAAGCTGAGTTTGCTGGCACACTCAATACAGATGAAGTGAGGAATGTTGTTGCACTAAGATTTTGTTTGTTCAAAATCTTTTTTAGAGCATCACATTGTAAAACTTGTGTTTCCAGAGAAATTTGAACCGTCCTGTGTCGTATCTAGGGATAAAAACAGCAAGAGACAGCTGTTGTGGCCAAGGGTTCATTCTGTAAAGGGCAAGATGTTGCATTTGCAAAAAACAGCTTTCTTTTTTTATATTTGGAAAGTTATGGCCTTATCCAAATAAATTTGCCCCTCCTGATACTCATCGTTACAATCTTTCTGCACTTCTGCTTCTCTCAGGGAGAGAGAAAGAACAGAAATCAGACTTTCTGTGGTGAGCTGATATGCAGTCTGGGTGAATTGAGGTATATTCTAACAAGAGATTGAATGTGGTGGCACATTAATAAGCTACTGCACGTATAACAAGGTGAACGGAAAGCAATATTGATAGTTACGGAGTTCAGATTTAAAGATGATCAGTGTAAGTGTGGGCCAAATTCTGGGTGTTCTCAGAATTTTTAGAGTAGGCACTAAGGAAGGGTTAAATAAAGCTGTTGTTTGTCTGGTACATTTCATACAAGTCATGCAACCCTTTAAGAAGGTTCCAGTACCCTGAGATTAGCTCCCTTGGTCAGAGCACAGTGAAAATGATGCCAAGGTTATGGATTAGAGCCCCATATGGACCATTCACTTGGACTTGGTGATCCTTGTGGGTCCCATCCAACTCATAATACTTTGTGGGTCTGTGTCAGTAATGAGGTGCTCCTTTTTAAAACTATTCTGTATTTTCAGGTTTGACTAATCCACAATTTCTTATGTAATCTCCACACAAACAGTTTTAAGGTGGTTGGGTTGATCAAGTGCTTGTTTTGGTATGTGTGAGCAGGTATTGATGTGGTCACGCACTGGCCGTGGTCAACGCGTGTGACCCTGCGTGCAGCACCAGTTCCAGGCAGACAGATGTCTGCTCCCCATGTTTGCATATTTACGTTTCGGTGCCTGCAAAACATGAATAAATATTCTGTGCTGCAATCACAAGTTAACCTGTATCAAGTTAATAAAAAATTTAACTTGTATCTATCACAAGGATTACTTTAAAAGTTTTGGTATACTCAGCGTGCAGAGTATTGCCCCCAGACATCTTTTTGGCAAATCACTAGTTTAGAGTTCTGTACTGTGGCCACTCAGTTTATAATTTACTGTGTGGGAATAGTAGTTGGTATGACTGAGGCATCCCTGGCTCTGTGAAATTTGCTATAGCAATGCTGCTAGTTCTTATTTTTTTCTAGCGATTTTACCTCTTTTCAGGTATTTCTGAATGGTTTCCAGGTTTGTAACAGAGTTCTTCATATCAGTGTGACCAGGCAGATAAAAGAACTTGTGATTAGGCCTTGGTCAGCCCACAGTTTGGTTTATTTGTGTAACTCACTGATGAGAGGAGATTAGTACTGAAGCATTTCATACTGTGAACTAAAAAACCTCTGTTCAGGGAAGAGGGTGATGTCTGGTAAAGTACTGTTAACGTGTAGATAATGTGTCATAACATCTTGAATTTCTGCTGTGATTTGCCAAGACATGGACTTGGATGGAAAATGTTCGAGCTACAATTTATACTTGGATGAGAATATGTGCAATTGAATACAGTGGACTCATGGTTATATCAAATTAATGATCTGCTTTATCTGTCAGGGGATATCAGAATATATTCTATCTACAGCTACTCTAAGACTTTCCCGTGAGAAATGGATATGCATAAAATAAAGTTCTCATTATGGAATGCAAAAAAGTAAAATCTCAACAGGGGTTGAGAGGGTAGCTGGCAAGAAGAGGACGGAAGAAATTCATTTGTATCATGCTCAGTCATAGAAGCACAGAGTTTGCTTAGGGGAATAGCTAGTAGTTCATGATGTTTAAAGATGATGACACCTAAAACTTTAGGGGCTTGTGTACAGGATGAGTGTCTGCAAAGCTGAGGAGAGGAGTTTTGGAAAATAACTTGTCAATGGGAATGTAAGAGGTGATACATTTGAGGTTGTGTATGTGCTTGAAGTCTGTTCATTTGCCAACCTTCCATCTTCCCTGGGTATTCAGCTTTTTATCTAGAAATATCCATTGTTTTCTTTGAAAGAATTCTGGAAATTTTTCTTTCTTTTACATTATCTTGCTGCTTTACACCCTGGACCTTTCTTTGTCACCATTTCTACTATTTCTCCTTGGTTGTCTTCAAAATACATGAATTTTGAATTTTGAAAATACTGGAATACCTTAGAAATCCCCCATAAATGTATTCCACATAGTAGTACTTCCTGAACATTCAATGAAACTGGCAGGTGAGATAAATGGATTAATTCTTTGGCCTTGCTTTGTCTGTGTTTAACAAATACTGAACTTTGTGCATCCCTTTGCATTAGTCTCCAAGGCCTGCCATGTCTATCTATGCCTTGTTGTGAGTTTTCTTGTTTGAAAAACTGGGGCAAGAGAAAATAATGTTACTTGAATGAAGACAGGAACAGTGCTCTGGGAAAACATCAACAGATCTGGAAATCAGGCCTGTGAGTACCTCTGTTCTAAAAAAATTTTAATCGTGACTGGGAATGTTGCCAGGCACTGCAAGAGAATTGTTCTCACTGTTAAACTGTTAGCTTGATCCTTGGCATGTGTTGGCTTAAGCCAGTGCTTCCAGAAGAGACTTGGGCAGAGTTCAGGTCTTCAGTGTGTCCTAGGAGTGTTCCATTAGGTAGTTTGCAGGCAGTTAACCTTTTCTGGAGATTAAGAGATATTTCTATAGTGGGATTTTAATTTATTTTCTGTAGTGGAATTTATTAAGAGAGATTTCTATTCTGGAATTTAGGCCCCTCTCGCTAGTTGGCCTTGATATGGAGAATATCTCAGGGTCCTTTAGCTTCTGTATGTGAACCCTAAAAGTTCTAGGTCCCAGAGGAATGCTTTATCCAGCAAACCATTAAGCCACAAAACCCAGTAAATCAGTGAGCAACAACAAAAAAATAAAATATCTCATACTAAAATGATGTTTACAATAGAGCCTATGTAAATTTTCTTTTTGGTGGTGACCCTAACAAATCTTTCTGATATTAGGAAGTTTCTTTTTGTCTCTGGTAGTGTTTGTAATCTTAGTCTATAATACTTTCTGTCTCAAAACAATAGTGTTTTCTGTTTTGGTTTAATTGTTTTTAATTTTGAATGCAAATGTCTGTCTGTTTAGCTTTAGATCAATGTCACTTCTACTGGTTTTGGCTGGGATACCGTTAATTTTGTCCCTAATAGCTAGTATGGGGCTATGTTTTTGGTTTGTGCTGGAAACAGGGTTGATAACACAGGGATATTTTCATTATTGCCGAGCAGGGCTTACACAGAGCCAAGGCCTTTGCTGCTCCTCACCCACCCCACCAGCGAGGAGGCTGGGGGTGTGCGAGGAGCTGGGAGAGGACACAGCCTGGACAACTGACCCCAGGTGACCCAAGGGATATCCCACAGCATATGGCATTATGCTCAGCATATAGAGCTGTGAGGAGAAGGAAGAGGGAGATGTTCAGAGTGATGGCGTTTGTCTGCCCAAGTCACCGTGAGGCGTGATGGGGCCCTGCTGTCCTGGAGATGGCTGAACACCTGCCTGCCCATGAAGAGGTGGATGAATTCCTTGTTTTGCTTTGCTTGCAGGTCCAGCTTTAGCTTTAACTGTCAAACCTNCAAGGGATATCCCACAGCATATGGCATTATGCTCAGCATATAGAGCTGTGAGGAGAAGGAAGAGGGAGATGTTCAGAGTGATGGCGTTTGTCTGCCCAAGTCACCGTGAGGCGTGATGGGGCCCTGCTGTCCTGGAGATGGCTGAACACCTGCCTGCCCATGAAGAGGTGGATGAATTCCTTGTTTTGCTTTGCTTGCAGGTCCAGCTTTAGCTTTAACTGTCAAACCTTCTCTATCTCAACCCATGAGTTTTTTCAGATTTGCTGCTCTGATTCTCTTCCTGATCCCACCAGAAAGGAGTGAGGGAGTGGTTGTGGGGTGCTTAGTTGCTGCCTGGGGTTAAACCACAACACATTTAAGAAATGGGACTATGTTGTCATGGTGGCTCATGAATCACAGAGGCACAAATGACTGTCTAGAAACAGCATAAAGAAAGAGAATAATGAAGACACTGAACTTCATTCATGAGATTGTNCTTTAGCTTTAACTGTCAAACCTTCTCTATCTCAACCCATGAGTTTTTTCAGATTTGCTGCTCTGATTCTCTTCCTGATCCCACCAGAAAGGAGTGAGGGAGTGGTTGTGGGGTGCTTAGTTGCTGCCTGGGGTTAAACCACAACACATTTAAGAAATGGGACTATGTTGTCATGGTGGCTCATGAATCACAGAGGCACAAATGACTGTCTAGAAACAGCATAAAGAAAGAGAATAATGAAGACACTGAACTTCATTCATGAGATTGTGTCCAGAGAAGGGCAACCAAGATGGTGAAGCGGCTGGAGCACAGGTTCTGTGAGGAGCAGCTGAGGGAGCTGGGGTTGTTCAGCCTGGAGAAAAGGAGGCTCAGGGGAGACCTTATCACTCTCTACAGTTCCCTGGAAGGAGGGTGTAGCCAGGTGAGGTCAGTCTCTTCTCCCAGGCAGCTAGAGACAGGATGAGAGGACATGTTCTCAAGCTGCACCAGGGGAGGTTTATATTTGATATTAAGAAAAATTTATTCCAGTCATTGGAATAGGCTGCCCAGGGAAGTGATGGATTCATCATCAAAAGGTGTGTGGATGTGGCACTTGAGGACACGGTTTAGTGGTGGATATGGTGATGCTCAGTTGAGAGTTGGACTCGATGATCTTAGAGGTTGTTTCTGACTTTTAAGATTCTGTGATTTTAAACCATGTGGTGTATCCATGTTTTTCACAATAGTCTTGTTTTTCACAATACTCCTTCAGACCTTTTATCTCTGAGGATGTGTTACAAGTAGATTTGTGGTGGAAGGGGAATTACTGACTTTTTCTTTGTTACAGGCCTTTGTGTGCGGGACAAATACATTGTAGACTGTGGGACATACTTTGTACGCAGGACAGATGTCATGAAAATGTCTTTGATTTTTCTTTTGGTTTAGGGACACTAATTGTCTTCAACAACCATGAGCAACCCTTTCGTACGGATTGTGGAGCCACTGGACCCGAAACAGCCTCTGAAGAAATTCTTTAATCTGAGCAAATTGGAAGATGTGAGATATGGTACGTTGACAACATAAGGGAAGCATTTTGTTAATACTGATGAACAGAACCTGAACAGACATTGACACATTAGATGATACTTGGTCTCTGGAGAGAACTATGGATTCAAAAGGGGAGATCTTGAAAACAAAATGTTAGCAAAATTTAATTATTGAAATTTAAAACTACAGAAGTACTGGCAAGATCACAGTAGTATTTTCTCAGCATTCTGTGCACACAGCAGTCTTGTTTTTCCTGAGTGGGTGAGTAGAGCTAGGCAAAACGAAGAGCACAAGTGTTGTTATACACTGCTAAGCTATCTTGAAACGCTGGAAAGACTCTAACACTGATATGTATGACTGAACCAATCAGAAATATTTTTCAGCTTTAAAAGCAGTAGTGGCTAGAGAATCCTTTCTGAGGAGGCATTTTCCTAGTTCCTCTGACATTTCCCAAATCTTTCAGTGGCAGTGGTAGTGTCTGTGCCATTGACTTAGAAAGTGAGTGTCTGTAGCTTCGAATTGTCAGTGATGGGTGTTTTTGGCGTTTCAAAACGGAAACAGGTGATTAAGGCGAATTGAGGGAACAAGAGGAGGAACATTTTCTCTGAATGCTGGCACTGCGTATCCATTACAGGCTCTGATAAGTGAGAAGTCAATTAATGTCAGTCTTGGTGGGTGAAAAGCAGAGAAAAGTCTTAAGGAATAGACAAGTACACTAATGGTGTTACCAGTTAGTCTGTTCCAGGATTCCAAGAGTGATAACCTCCAGATTCGTTAAAGAAAAAAGGATGCAATTCTTACTATCCAGCGTAAAAAGGGAGTAGCTTATCAGGGAAGAGCAGGAGAAGTTTCTAAAAAACCCCAAAACAACAGTAACAATAACCCCCAAAACTCCGAAACAAACAAAATCTCCCAAACCAAAACCCCCAACAACAACCAACCTAAATTATTCTGAATTACTGTGTCCCGAATAATAGGTGGGTTTTTTTTTTTCACAATAACACTAAATGAGATCTCACTGTCGTTAAGTGACTTTTGTCTTGGGGGTCAACCCTGTGTAGAAAGTTGGAACAAACTTCTTAAAAAAATTTAAAATTTAAATATTCTGAGAGGCAATCGAACAACTGTTATTAAAGTGGAGGAAGGATTGAGACATGTTTGGGTTTTTTCTTTACACCCATTGCTTGTAGTAGAGCTGTTAGGACTCCAATAGTATTTTGTGTCATCTTCTTTAAATATTTCTAATTTGAAGTAAAAGAAGATTATTAGATGCACAGTCTGACTTGCATTCAGTTTCATTTTCCATCTCTTGAGACAAAGACTCTGCATAAACAACTGAAGCTGTGTTTTCCAACATGTTAGTAGAAAACTGTTTTTCTAGTACACGTATATGTCTGTGTTCAGTGACAAGAGTGAGAGCAAACTGCAGAAAAACAAGGTGAGCACAGCATGTTTTCAGGGTGGCCTTGCTATGGAGGATGGAAAAGCTGTGGAAAAGTCCCTCTCAGGAAAGATGCCTACTGTGTCACACGAGCTGAGATAATAAACCTGCTCAAAGCTTTGAGTGGAATAGGTCAGTTAGTACTGACCTCCTGTCAAAGCTGGAGGCTAGAAAAGGCACTTTGATAATTTGGGAAAAAGCCTTGTGAGAATATGGGGACAGCACTTGAGGACTTGTCTGCCCTAGGCATGGAACTCTGCACTTGCTGACATATGCTCTTATGCAAAAACTGAATTTCTTTCTTGCCTCTTACCCATGCAGCTCACCTACCATTTTCCATTCGAGTCCTCCTGGAAGCAGCGATCCGTAACTGCGATGAGTTCCTAGTGAAGAAAGGAGATGTTGAGAATATCCTCAACTGGAAAGTGATGCAACACAAGAATGTTGAAGTGCCATTTAAGCCTGCCAGAGTTATTCTGCAAGACTTCACGTGAGTCTGATGCTCTCCAAAGCAAGAAAGAGGGCTTTTGAGAGTGCAGCAATGCTCAGCTTTGGGGTGGAGGGGTGAGCTGAGGCGAAGAATAGCAGTGAGGTATTTGCAAAAGCCTTTCTCAGCTTTCCTGGATGTCATGCTACAGACAACACTTGAAGAGGAAAACACTCAGAATAAGAGAAAGAAACTCTTCTGGGATGGAGAAGCAAATATCTTCACAAAACTTCAAAACAGGGGAAAAATATGGGATTGATAAATTGCATCCAAATGAGGAAGTTCAGAGTTTAGAAGTTATTCTTTGAAGGGGTGGCATTGTCTATTCTCTTTATTTTTTTGGGTTTGTTTTTGGTTTTGTTTCCCAGGAGCTCTTGCTTTCAATTTTCTACCTATTTCGGTTCTCATTTATAGCCCACATCATTACTTCCTCTTCTAAATCAATATTATTATAAATATATTTTTAAAGACTTCTCTGCTATTGAAAAAATGAACGTATTATTTTTCCCAGAAATGCAAATTGAGATTCCTACCTAATGGACTCTGAAAACTGGGCCTTGTTATTGCAGTGAGTCCTCAGGTGTCGGTAATAATCATGTAATAGTCCCTGTTCAATGTGGAAAGTCAATTTTCAGGTGGAACAATAGCATCTAACTGTTTTAATACAGCATTTGACTTGCAAGTCCATTCACCATTCTTTGTATTTTTGTCCTCTGTCTTTATAAAACATTTTAGTACATCCATAGTAAGCCCAGTGCTGCTATGCTGCCAGTTGATTTTCTTCCTCAGCAGTAGTGTCTTAGCTGTCATACCCTCTGTTTTGCATTTTCACAGAGGCTGTCCCAAGTGCTAGAGACCCAGTACAGCTCTACTTTTAAAGACATTAGAAAAAATTGCCAAAACCTCAAATGAAAGAAGTGCTGATTTCCTAGCTATTTTTCATCCACTGGCTGTTGTTAATGTTTTGAAAAACTGGAGCAGAGAGGAAGCTGAACTTTCAAGCAAACATTGTTCCTTCTCTTACTGCTCTTCTTTCTTGCCCCCTACTCCTGCTGAGTTTTAAAAATGTGCCTGTAAGTCTGCAAAGCAACTGCATTCCTGAAAAATGAGCTCTTGGACAGGCCTCTGAGGACCCTTTTGAAAAGGGCAGCTTTGGCAACTTTCCAAAAGCCATACAACAATTACATTCTGGTTTAGAATTATTTAATTTTGTAGTTAGGATTATTCTGTAGTTATCCTGAGTTGTTCTAAGATGGTAGAAGGATATTGTGTCCGTTCCGTATCAATTGTATAACATTTGTAAGCTTGCAAAATAACTCTTCTGCTACTTTCCTCCTACTCCCCTGCCTCAAATTCCCCTATGTAGCATAATATAGAATTTCCTATTTTTCTTGTAAAAAGCTTATCCTGGGATGTTGAACTGCTGCAAACTGCTGAACATCAATTAATTGTCTCCAGGTTAGATAATGTGGATCCTTTTTCCTGTTTATTTTTGGTAAACATTCAGGATTTTCAAGGTAAAATTCAACAGGAACTACAAAGCCATCTACTGCTTTTGTTGCATGGTTTCTGATATTTTTAAAAATTGTAATAGCTTCCTTATGGTCAGAGTTGAAAACATAAGCTCTTACTGCTTTGGGCTGCTCTTACAGAAATGTAGTTTTTTCAGTGGGTTGCTCACTGATGCCAGATCCTTATGAGCACATCAGAAAACTCTTTTTGTCTGAGCAGGCAGCAAAATCAGATAGGCAAGTATGTAAGATGGTTTTCCAAGCTAGTTGAAGATATTGTGGTAAAACGTACCTCAGAAGAAGCTGAGAATATGTGTGCAGAGAAGTGTCAGAAGCTTTGTTAAAAAAAAATGGATATGTGTATGATCTCTTAGGTAAGTCAAGTGTTGAAATGCCAGAAGTTCTGGGTACTACTCATTATTTGCTTGTATTGAAAGTGGAGGAGTGCAGTTTGCTTTGCATGTGACAGTAGCTGTCTGTTCTGCGTCTCAGGATTGGTTTTTGTTTTTTTTTTTCTCTTTTCCAAGTTGTTTCACCATGTCTATTTTGCTTCTGTTGTAGTGGGGTGCCTGCTGTGGTTGATTTTGCTGCGATGCGTGATGCTGTGAAGAAACTTGGTGGAGATCCTGAAAAAATCAATCCTATCTGTCCTGCTGATCTCGTGATAGATCACTCCATCCAGGTTGATTTTAACAGGCAGTAAGAATTGAAAAACACTTTTTACTTCTTAATGGTAGTAAGTAAACTGAATCCAGTTACTGATCGTCAAGGCAGTTCTGCTGGTGATACTGTTAGCATTTGTACTACAATATCCCTTCTTAAAAATTAAGAAATTTTTAATGTAGGCTGTTGTATCAGCTGCGGTGAGTTAGGGGGAGAATTTTGTTCTATCTATGGTGCATCTCTCAGCAGCACAAGCCTGGGCTAAATGTTGACAGACACAGACTCAATCCAGGCTTGTGGTTGTTGTACTTTTCTGTAATAATGTGGCATTATTATTAATTGCTCAGAAATAGCTTTTTTTCCACATGTACTTTTTTGACCCCATAGGGGTTTTTGGAAAGGACAAATGAGACTATTTGCTTTCTTCCTCACTCCTCTAAGAATAGAGCTGATCTACTCTAGGCTCAGCTCTGAGGAACTGCTTTCTGCTTCAGTGCCTCTGAGCAGAAGAGCATGAGATGCTGCTTTCTATGGCCCCTATGAGTGCAGAAAAGAAACATAGGGCTATTCAGTCCTCAGCATGCTACAAAGATACAAAGACTCCCTAGCATTCACTACACTCACAGTGAAATACCTCTGTGTAGAAGTCCTTCTGCCTTTCAAGGTACATAAATATGGGCCTACTGAACTAATCTTCCAAACAGATCCTGCAATTACATGTTTTGTGATGGTTTCCTGCCATCTGCTAGAAGTTTTTCGGTCTGCGGTTACTAATCATTATTTTTTGTCACAGCCTTACTTTATTTCTATTAGGCTCATGAACATATGTAAGAAAATAGAGATTTTCTTTCACATAGAGAACATTGGCTAGATCTATGCTTCAGTTCTTTCAAGCTCTGCAGACCTAAGTTAGGCAGCTTATTGAGGTGAAAAATTTGTTAACACTCTATTTGAAACACAGAGGCTTCAGGCAGCACTGTATCATAGTGACAACCTTTTAAACTGAAGTTGCAGGACAGTTGTGTTCCAGTTCCCTTTACTGCCTTGCTGATTACTTCTGATTTAGGTGTTGGAAAAGTCAAATTTCTGTAATATGCAGTGTTGCTTTTCTCAGGCTACAACTTTTAGGCCTGCCAAATGCAGATTAGTATTCACATTTGAAGCAGATTTCAGGTATTATCTCTTAGGATTTCTTAAATTCTTTTCATTGGTTGCCTGTAGTGATATTAAAAAGGTGCAATGGATCAGCATTCACATTAGCTAATAAATCTTCTTTTCTTTCAACCTTTGGGTATATTTGACTAGATATAAAATTCAGGTGGATATTTTTGGTTCTGACAGCTGATTATTTTCACTTGCAGGTCAGACAGCTTGCAAAAAAATCAGGACCTGGAATTTGAAAGGAACAAAGAAAGATTTGAATTCTTAAAGGTACAAAAATAATCTTATTTGCATGGAGAAACATTCAGTGAATGAAAGTTCTTCTGGTGTTCGTGTCACAATTTTTTACTGTAACTCTTTTTGTTTCAGTGGGGCTCTCAAGCTTTTAAAAACTTGAGGATTATTCCGCCAGGCTCTGGGATCATCCACCAAGTGAACCTGGAGTACTTGGCAAGAGTGGTAATGGATCAGGATGGCTACTACTATCCAGACAGTGTGGTGGGCACTGACTCGCACACCACCATGATAGATGGCTTGGGAGTGCTTGGCTGGGGTACGTACAGCAGCGTATCATGAGTAGTGTCTTGGCTCAGGGAGCTGTGTTTGGGGCTCTGGTGAGTTGACCCAGGCTGGCAGGTTAGCCCCCACCCAACCACTTCCTCACTCCTCCTGCTAGCACAGTGGGGGAAGAGAGTTGGAAGTCCAAAAGCAAGATTAAACTAATGGGTAGGGACAAAGACAGTTTAAGAGGGGTGAGTGTAGGGAAAGGAAATAAAAGAAGTGATGCAAGGACAGTCACCACCTCCCATCAGCACATCAAAGCCCAGCCAGTCCCTGGGCAGTGGCTACTTTAGAAAGCCCACTTCCCAGATTTGTGCTGAGCATGATGTTTTACAGCATGGAATATCTCATTGTTCAGCTCTGGTCAACTGTCCCAGCTGTGCCCCTCCCAATGTTTTCCCCACCCCAGTTTACTTGCTGGGGGGCAGGGTGAGAAACAAAATGCATTGGTACTGTGTAAGCACTGCTCAGCAATAGCTAAAACACTGGTGTGCTATCAGCACGGGTTTGGTCACAAATCTAAAACATGGCACTATATAGGCTGCTATGAAGAAAAGTTATCTCCGTGCCAGCTAGACACAGTTATGTAGCCTGACCCCAAATGCAAGTAACCTGATAAGGTCTCTTACAGTTATATAAAACTTTGTAGCTAAGTTCCCCTTTCTGATAACTGCTTCAGATGATTTCTGCTACATTTGTTGTTGATTTTGTTTGGGTTTTTTATATATTCTTTTCTATTCTGCATTTAAATCACAAGGAAGTAGATAAGGAAGATATTAAATAAAGGAAGGGAATTGAGATATCACTGACCATCCAATTGTTGTTGTGTCACTTGGCTACTTTAAAAGTATCCGAAAAGTACTGCAAATACTAATCTATTAGGTAGAAGGTGCTGAAAATTAAATCTGAGTGAGTTAAATATGGCCAGAGAGGACATTATGAAAAACAGGACTGTGATGTTCTAATACCAGTACTCTGCAGAATATTTGCTACAGGAATAAATATAAATAATTTATTTTTCCTTGTAGTGGTGAACTGCAGTGCTTGAATTATTGAATAAATAAGTAACTATGGGGTGGAAGTATTTGCAGTCATCCCACATAGTAGCAAAGACTTCAGCTGAGCCTTTATTTTCCTGTGATATGGTGATAGGAGCACTATTGAAACAGCTGTTGTACAAATATGGAACACATGTTTTTAAAGAATATTTGCTAGTTTTTCACGAATGTGCTTGTGAAGTTATGAGCACCACATATGATAGGACTTTCTGTCTTTAATAACCCACCTATACTACTGCAGCAATATTGGTTGATTGAGACTTCCTATCAAGGGTGAAAGAGTTCCTGGCTTAGAATACAAAGGTAAACAAGTTCAGTGTACCTAAAGCATGACATCTTCGGGATTAGACACATCTCTTATTCTATATTTGGTTGCCTCATATGCATGGAGCCATCATGTAGGTGAAGTTGTAGCACTAAAAACTGCTTGGAAAAGTGTGACTCTTAGCCTCAGTTTTTCTCTAGAATTTGAAAAGTATGACTGGACACAATCTGTAGACTATGTGCTCAAAATGCATACTCTTGGACCCAGCNAAGCACTGCTCAGCAATAGCTAAAACACTGGTGTGCTATCAGCACGGGTTTGGTCACAAATCTAAAACATGGCACTATATAGGCTGCTATGAAGAAAAGTTATCTCCGTGCCAGCTAGACACAGTTATGTAGCCTGACCCCAAATGCAAGTAACCTGATAAGGTCTCTTACAGTTATATAAAACTTTGTAGCTAAGTTCCCCTTTCTGATAACTGCTTCAGATGATTTCTGCTACATTTGTTGTTGATTTTGTTTGGGTTTTTTATATATTCTTTTCTATTCTGCATTTAAATCACAAGGAAGTAGATAAGGAAGATATTAAATAAAGGAAGGGAATTGAGATATCACTGACCATCCAATTGTTGTTGTGTCACTTGGCTACTTTAAAAGTATCCGACAAGTACTGCAAATACTAATCTATTAGGTAGAAGGTGCTGAAAATTAAATCTGAGTGAGTTAAATATGGCCAGAGAGGACATTATGAAAAACAGGACTGTGATGTTCTAATACCAGTACTCTGCAGAATATTTGCTACAGGAATAAATATAAATAATTTATTTTTCCTTGTAGTGGTGAACTGCAGTGCTTGAATTATTGAATAAATAAGTAACTATGGGGTGGAAGTATTTGCAGTCATCCCACATAGTAGCAAAGACTTCAGCTGAGCCTTTATTTTCCTGTGATATGGTGATAGGAGCACTATTGAAACAGCTGTTGTACAAATATGGAACACATGTTTTTAAAGAATATTTGCTAGTTTTTCACGAATGTGCTTGTGAAGTTATGAGCACCACATATGATAGGACTTTCTGTCTTTAATAACCCACCTATACTACTGCAGCAATATTGGTTGATTGAGACTTCCTATCAAGGGTGAAAGAGTTCCTGGCTTAGAATACAAAGGTAAACAAGTTCAGTGTACCTAAAGCATGACATCTTCGGGATTAGACACATCTCTTATTCTATATTTGGTTGCCTCATATGCATGGAGCCATCATGTAGGTGAAGTTGTAGCACTAAAAACTGCTTGGAAAAGTGTGACTCTTAGCCTCAGTTTTTCTCTAGAATTTGAAAAGTATGACTGGACACAATCTGTAGACTATGTGCTCAAAATGCATACTCTTGGACCCAGCATTTCTTTCCAGAGGCTGGTAATGCTGAACTTGGTTCATGACTGTCAGTGGTAGTCAGTCAGTTATATTGACTTACTTGACTATTTAAAAATGGTTCAACACCCAGTAAAAGGAGCCACATGACTGGATCTGTCACAGCATTATCTTTTAAATTAACATAAGTATATAATTTTGAATAAAAGAAATTAAAAATTATTTTTCAGAACCATTCTTAGATTAAGTGGGAAAAAGGATTGAAGTAGAGTAGTGATTTGGCATTCATAAGCAACTATTACAGGCAGTTTGTTCTAGCTCAGTATTCATTAAGCTAAACAAAAGGTAGAAGGAGTTTTCAAAGGAGAAGATAAATATATGAGGGACTTTCTACAGGCAGAAAATTATAAAACTGCTTAATGGTTTGGCTGCTTAATGCCGAATTGCTAGATAATAAACATCATGGGTTTATTAGATTGCATATGACTATGACATCTTGGTACGTTACCTTCATAAATTAGCAATATTAAGTCCTGGAATTCTGGAATTCTAACAGTAGCTGGAATTCTAATAGTGAAGGTGTGCTTATGCAAAGGTTTCCACCTACACATTCCCAAACCCTGTTGAAACGTAGTGGACATAAGGGAGTATATTTCTGTCTTAACAAGTAGCTTTTCTGTTAGCATTTTTTAGTAACATTTATTTCTTTCAAAATAACTGCTGAGTTTTCATTTGGTGACCAACAGTCATGGTCTGCATATGTTTCACTCATAGCACATCGTGTTCAGTGCCATATCAGTGGTCCTTGGTTTGTTGTGTTACACGTTTAAGATACTAAATAAAACTTCACATCTGTCATTGTAAAAGCCAAGCATCCTTAGAGTAAGTTACTTAGATTCACCTAGTAACTAGTTTAATAGCTTAGAAACAAGGATGAAAATACAAAACAAAATGAAATTAAAAAGCCCAACCTTGCAGAAACAGTAGCAAGATGAGGAGTGCCTCTTAGCGGAATACTCAGGCTGTCTGCTTGCTCTCCCCTTTCATACTGTAAATAGAGTACTCATCAGGCAATTGACTTCATGTGTTTATCTCTGACATGTTAGTATCTTTCTGAATAGTCTCATTGTATCCCCCTGTTGCATGCAGGTGTGGGTGGCATTGAAGCAGAAGCAGTGATGCTGGGACAGCCGATCAGCATGGTGCTTCCTGAGGTGGTTGGCTATAAGCTGGTAGGAAACCCTCAGCCACTGGTAACATCCACTGACATTGTGCTTACCATTACCAAGGTAAATTACCAAGATTTGATGTTTTCCCATTACTGCTGAGAGCTAAACACATTTTGTAGGACAGAGTCACTGTACAGAATGCTTAAGAACCCTATTTGTGCTTCCATGTAGTCATTTTGAACTTTTTAAAAGCTTTATGACTCTCTGTGGATTGAAATCAGCTGATCAAGGACCATTTTCTTGGCAAATCTGTTTCCCAGAAGCCAATCAAAATATATGTTGAGATATTTTGGCTTTTCGTAATGTTTTGGAGCAACAGTGCTTTTCCTCTGCTTTTCCTCAAAAAACCCTGATGACTTTTTTCTGAAGTCCACACTTGAAATAAGGCAATATAAAATCTGGAAACCAGACAGTAAGCATTGCAGTCTGATTCTTCCATGTGTAGGTGTTTGACTCATGTCATACATGCGTAATATGCTTACTCACTCTGTGCATTGTCACTGATTTAAGAGTGTTACTGAGTCAGCATTAGTGTTGTTGGAAGTCAGAAATCTGGTTCACAAGTTCATCATGTATGCTGTCTAGAGAGAGACCTTCAAATGGGGAAAGCCAACATTTTAAAAATTATTTTATTCAGATGTCGTGTGTGTTCAGTTTGACTCATGTACTTGTGCAGTTGGTTCTCCCTGTTTTCCCATCTTCCTGGGTTTGCTGGCTGAAGACTCCCCACACAGTTCTCCTCCTCTTAGAACATTATGTCGAGAAAAATACAGTTGTTGTAAGATAGTCTAGTTTAAATGAGAGGAAGAGCAAGTTTTAGAAGGAATATGTCCCTATGTTGTACCTTATTATTGAAACTTTACATCTCTGTGTCCTCATCTTCATGATTTAGTTTAGCAAAAGCTTCCAGGTTTCAAATGGCTGTAGAAATCTTCACATAACAGACATGCTTATGTTGTTTGACACATAACAATGACACAGGCACTGTATTTTTATAACAGCATCTTCGCCAAGTTGGAGTCGTGGGTAAATTTGTGGAATTTTTTGGTCCTGGTGTTGCCCAGCTGTCAATTGCTGACCGAGCCACCATTGCCAATATGTGCCCGGAGTATGGAGCAACAGCTGCCTATTTCCCAGTGGATGATATTAGCATTGGATACCTGATACAAACGGGTGAGTGTAAGAAGAGACCACAAGTTAAGGGGTGATTGAAAGAAGGACTCCAGGTCTATATGGCATTAGCAGTGGGATTGAATCAGGTGAAGCCTTCTGAGCTTCAGTTCATTTTTTTTATTGACACTGCTTATTGAGATTCATGTTGAGGAAGAGCTGAGTGTTAGACTTCTGGCAGCTAAATGCCTGCCAAAAATCTGAACCTAGTTTGTCCAGATGACAGAAACAGGAACCTAAGATTTTGTTCTGCAAAAGCCACTAAGTCTGCTCAATTGGTTTGTTTTTAGTGAATCTCTAATATTTGTCTTGAAAGAGTCTTGAAGTTCTATTGGTAGAGTGAACAGTGAAATAGCCTGTTAGGCACTTTTTCTTGTTCTGTCAGGTGGTGGTTCCTCCATTTCACGTGTGTTTTGTTTTTGCTGTATCTGGCTTTCATTTTAGGCCGTGACAAAGAGAAGGTTATGTGCACAAAAAGGTATCTTGAGGCTGTGGGAATGCTAAGAGATTTCAAGAACTCCTCTCAGGATCCGGACTTCACACAGGTTAGAAACTACTCTGTCTTCTGGCTCCTTGCTTTATGCCCTGTTCCATTTTATTGTGAAAATTGTCTTGTTTTTCACAGAAACTAAGAGATAGTCAAGGGATTCCTTATCCTTTGGTTTGGTTTGCACAACTGTCTTATTTTAAGGCCCAGTGGAATGAGCCAGCTGGCTCTTCAGGTGTGAAAACTTGGGTGTAGGTATAGATTGGCTCTCAACTGACCTCTAGCTGGTGGAGATTCTGCAGTTTGTTTCATGGAGCTTTGAGAAGTCCTGCCAGACTGAAGGATGTGCTGAAGTGTAGCTATGGAGATAATGTGGATGTTGTCTGTGTGAGACTTGTTTGCAGTTTTACACTTTTTCTGTTCAGCTAGTTATTTTACTGTGTGAATCAGGACCCTTAGAAGCCCTGTGTGGTAACCACAGAGCAAACAAGTAATTTTCTATGCAAGAAAATTAAGATCTTACTCTGTGTACAGGAAGCTCAAGAATATTCCTGGTTTTCTCTACTGTAAAATTTTATCTAGTAACTTGTGTTTGGGTTTGCATGATTATTCAAAAATCTTAGTAGGAAGTCTTTGGAAGGATGTAGCACATTATGAAAACAAAGTTGGAATATGGCTGAGGAATAGATGAATTTGGTTTGTGTCAGTACCAGTATTTCTTCACATCATTTTTTAACCTGCTGCTAGCATGTGAAAAGACAAATTAAAAAATAATTTATAATGCTTAGATGCTTTAGTCACATTGGGTTTTTCAGTAACTTTAGTACTTTTTATAGCCATACTTGTGAGCTGGGAGTGTTTAAAAGTAGAACTGTTCCTTTTCTTCTGATTTTCCTCTTCTCTTATGTCTTCAACAATTTCTGCAAATAAAGATACGCAGACTTAGCATTGGTTCAACAGCAGAGGTAGGCATACCTGTGGCTTACCTGGCTTCAACCTATCAGCAGTGCCCAACAACTCTCTGTTTATCTTACTTGAACAGGTTGTTGAGTTGGATCTCCATACTGTTGTGCCTTGCTGCAGTGGACCTAAAAGACCTCAGGACAAAGTTGCTGTGTCAGATATGAAGAAGGACTTTGAGAGTTGTCTGGGAGCCAAGGTAGGGACTGGGAACATTTGGGCAAACAAACTAATGCATGCTTCTAAAAGCTGTCTGGTGTTCAGGAACTATGTTCTGGGGTTGTGTGTTTGTTTGCCTGCTGAAAAATAAATGCAGATATTTGACTGCAGTTCTGAAGATGAGAGAAGCAATAGGTAGTTTAAAATTGTGGTGTTGCTTCTCTTGTATAAAACTGTTCATATCCTATAGGAGTAGTATTTCTTTCTGATCTTAGGCCTAACATGGTTTTGACATACATTAGAGATTTCTGAACTTGCCCCAGTGGGTTAACAGAGGGGACGAAATACCTACTGCACTGAGTTCTGAGCTAACTACCCAGCTCTTCAGCTCTCCAAGCATTCCAAGCAGGTTATGCTCTGACATCCGTAATGTAGTTTTGCGCTAAGTATTGAATCTATTCAGCAGAGCAGAACTGCATGTGTCTCTGTGACTCTTTGATGTTGGAGTTAAAGACAGAAAACAATGACTACATTCCACATCATCCAGTCAAAAGTGGTCATTGAAAGAAGAGCTAGATTTATAGTTGAATGAATATTCCTGGATACTTAGGTTTTCTAAATCAGTCTGAATCCTTACCTGATAGGGTAACCACCCTTGTTAAAAGCATTACAGAACTCTAATGATGTAAATCAAGAAACCTAAACTATAGCAATTCCCAGTAACTCTTGTTTTGTTACATTTTCCAAACTCCATTACGTCTCTAATGTAAATCAGATCTCTTAATGTAATTTTTTATGGCATGAACAGTGCCTTCTTGCTCTTTGGTTTTTTTTCCAACTATCAGACTTCTGCCTCTCAGATCAGCTCCTGGTATACATTTAAGCTGTTTGATAATCATGGCTTAAAAATCTTACGTGTTAAGGCTAAAATTTCAGGACTAGATTGTGTACTAAGACTATGTGCGATCAGGAATCCAGAACATAGTGGAATAAGAAGCATCTAAGCAGTCTGAAGAAGGATATATTCATGCAGGAAGAAAATACAAATACATTTTGCTGCAAAGGCTGCCTTTTTTACCAGTAAACAAAGAAGAGGATAAACCCGAAAAAATTACTTTTGTTCACCATTTTGGTTGGCCAGAGATGCAAGTCTTCACCATCAGACCTAAAAGCACAAGCATGGATGTGACTAAAAGATGCTTCTCATTGGTGAAAAAACAGCCCATACTAATGTTCAGTCAAAATATTTATGTTAACCACTCCTTTTGATTATTATTTTCTCCTCCTACAGCAAGGATTCAAGGGATTCCAAATTGCCCCAGACCGACACAACAGCATAGTCAAATTTAATTTTGAGGGCCGTGACTTCGAGCTTTCTCATGGTTCAGTAGTGATTGCTGCCATTACAAGCTGTACAAACACCAGTAATCCCTCAGTTATGTTGGGTGCAGGTAAGCTGATTTGCCTAATGTGCAGTAGTTTCCCTATGGCTCTGGATGTGTGTCCTAAAGACAACAACACTGATGTAATTCAACATGTACAGTGCTGGTTTTGTCATTTGGAGTGCTAAAACTGAGCTTAGTTTCTTAAGGATAGCAGAAGGACTTCTGGAAATGGTAGCTAGGAATGTAGGTTGATGAAAATGTATTCTTCCTGCACTGTCTTCTTTACAGGGCAAGCTGGAACTTAATTAACAACACTTTTGACCCTTTTTCAAATGCACAGAAGCTGATATAGAGAGCTAAGAAGAGGCTGTTGAAAGTCAAAGCCAGAACAGGGACAGTGAAGAATGGTCTATTGGTGTAAGTTGGAAGGTGCTCTGATCTGTCAGCAGAGTACAAAACACATATTTAGCTAGAGGTTGCCTTCTAAAGTTACAACAAGAGTCCGAGGGCATGTTAGGTGTAACTAGAGGAAGCAAATTGTGTTCTCAGGGATTGTGAGCTTTCAGAGCCTTTTCATTGACATCTTAACTGCATCCAAGAAGAGGCCAAAGGTGGCCTTGGTATGCACCACTACAGAACAGTTAGTCTGACTTGGTTGTGTAAAATTCCAGGTCAGTAGATTGTTCATTTTTAACATGACTAGTCTGGGCAGAAAATTTGTCATTCCTAAATGTGTGCTTCTGGCAACAAAATAGAAGTGAAGAGTGTCAGCTCAAAGGGTTCAGTCTGTACTGGACAAGTTTGGCCCACTTTCCCAAGTGCTTGGCTGCATGTTCACAAATCCTTCTCTCCTCTGCAAACATATATATATAAATGGTGTCTGTCACCGTAGGATCATCGCTGCATTAGGGCTTACTAGTCTGTCATGAACAGTCATTCATGTGATGCAGACTTTATTCCTACAAAGGTCAGAAGGAATGTGCAATGGGCAATACAAAGGCCCTTGACAAGAGAGGATTACTTCCTGGTTAAAATAATGCAATTTGTCTCTGTTCCTGTGTGGTGCTGGGAAGCTTTTGGCTTGTCAGCAGTCTCTGTCAACATTCACTTTGTGTTTAGCTTTTTGATATGATATTTATCACCTGTTTTTAGACTAGCATCTATCTTTGAGTACTTTACAGTACCAGCAGTTCACCCCCCTCCCATGCACAAAAGGTCTTTTAAATTCTAGCAACAGGTTCAGAATCCGTCATAAACTAAGATGTGGGGCAAAAGAGAAGCAGAGGAGAGACCTGCTTGTTTTCTTACCACTTTGAGAGGAACAGAATTGAACAAGGTGTCCCAATCCACTTGCCCTTAACAGGACAGCCAAAGCAGCATACCTCTTTTCTCAGGTCCATTCTGCATTATTACAGAAACAGAGCTGTATTTCTTTCTTCCAAGAATCAAGAAGTAGGTTTTCTCGAGGCAGACTCTCTTTGCCTTGTCTGTTCCCTTAGTTCTAGGTGGGTATATCCCTCAGCTGTGTCACCTGTTTAGGATAGTTTCCTCAAGTGCTTGGCTCCCAGGCTAATGACATGCATTTTTAACCCTCTCTGAGGCAGTAGGGATGCTGATCTTTCAACCATCTTGGCTTAATACCTCTATGGGTTTAAAGTGTAGAATGCTCTGAAGATACAAATAAATTTGGTACTTTGAGTGCATTCACTACTATGTAATATACAGCACCCTGAAGAATGTAGTTCTAAGGATCTTGATGTATGTGCTCAGATTTAGTGGCTACTCTCACCTTTGCTGCCCTTCTGTACAGCAGCACTTATGTTTTGACATTGACAAGGAAGGAAAAAATAATTCTGTCAGTCTCTGATAAATATTTGTAAACAGCAGTGTTGACAACCTCTGAGATACCCACAAGAAATGCGGTAATTCTGCTTTCAGGATGAGATTGCAAATGAAAGTAAATAAACACGCAGTGTTCCCAAATAAGTAACTGAGCTAAAAAAATCCAGGATATGAACAGTTGTTTCAAACTACTGCTATATATCCCACTAAGCAGGGGCTGTGTATCTATGGGGATAGTGGGTGTGTGCTGTAGGAACCTTGACAGCCTAATCTGACTTTACAAAGGTGTTGGATTAAGGTTGCTCAGAGGAACTGAAGTTCTGGCATTTCCTTGCCAGTTTTGAGAGTTTGACTTTGCTGTCTTTTCTGAACCAGTGTGAGCAGGAAGACTGAAGGAAACACTTTCAAACAGGCTGTCAAACTCTCAGTTCCCAGGATGATTGTTTGTTCATGGTATCATTTGCAAAAGTATCAAAGACCTCCAGTTTCTGCAGCTTCCTCTGCAGTAGCTAAGGAACCTCAGCAATTTCAGGAATAGGACCGCTTCTTTAAATTCATGTGTGTAGGCCATTTCATACAACACTTGAAAGTGTCATGGTCCAGGTCATGTCTAACAGAGCTGCCAGACAGCTGGCAAAGACAAAACAGTTTGATAACATCTTCCTGTTGGAGGTCATGTTGGATCAAAGCACAGCTTATGTCTATTTTCTTATCTAAATGGATGTCAGGTGTGAGAGGAAAAATGCAGCACGGGAATGTGAAGTTACGCAAAGTTTGCCTATCTGCTGCTTCTTTTACATTCATCCTGGGAAAGAACTGGAGAGGACTTATCTCCTGAGCATTCGTCTATGTATGGACAATTCATTTCAAAGGAATGAATTCAGGATAAATGTGTGTGTCTAGTAACATGTTCCATTGAAACATCTCTATGCATATTACAAATCCAGGAATGGTAGAACAGCACTTGTGCAGCAAGCTCTGGATTGTGAGATAGCTTGTTTGTGGCAAAGGCCAGTATTGGTGCTCTCATAGCCTTCTACTTCTGAGGGCAGCAAGTCCTATGCTGGCAGTTGTTTCTTCTCTGGGTAAGAGTTTCTTCTTCTTCTGGTTGTTTCTTCTTCTTCTAGAGCATGGTAAGTGGGAACTTAACAGTTCTTCCATTGCATTTTTTTGCGAGACATTTGTCTTACAAATAGTGTTCTGAATTTTGAACGTCTACTTGCTGCCCCAGTGACTGCATCTTACTGAATGGAACTTCCACCAACTTTCTAGTGGAACAGAAATTGCAGTCTAGATTTACAGTTCAACAGAGCCCTTGAGCTCTAGCTGGTTATTACGGAATTAGTGCTCTTGGCTCACTGTACCATTTCATTTTCTGCCTTTCTGTTCCCAGTTATTTAATGGTACTTCTCTTAACATGCTTATGCACCAAACTGTCTCACTTCCAGGAAAATCTGCAACTATCCTCTATATTTTTCAGGACTGCTTGCTAAGAAAGCTGTTGAAGCTGGTTTGACAGTGAAGCCATACATTAAAACTAGCCTGTCCCCAGGAAGCGGGGTCGTCACTTACTATCTGAGGGAGAGTGGAGTTATGCCTTACCTTTCTCGACTAGGGTAGGAGTGCTTTTCTTACTGTTGTTCTGCGGCTGCTTAACGAAAAGCATTGTCAACAAATGATGCAATAGAATAACTATTTCTCTGTACAGCTTACAAGATACTGCAGTTTCCTTATGGTGTGATCCTGCATGAGTGGACACATTGCTGTTGTGCTGGCTGGCTTTGTGCCAATGATGAAGGCCTGCTGTATCTTCTTAAAGACTTTGGTGCTTAAGCAAGAGAATGGGTTATTTTCAAGACTAATCATTTTGAAACAGTGTAAATCACACTATGTTGTTGCTCCTCTTGCTAGGTAACACATTTCCCATTCTGTGTGCATGGACAGTCACTGCAACTGCAAAAATAGAGCATTCTCAAAAACTCTTGTTTTAAGCAGCATTTCATTTGGTAAAGCAGTTCTTCTTCTGAAAGTAACCATTGCCAGCTTCTGAGTGGTTAAATGTCTTGCTCCAAGATAGCTTTTTGTTCACTATTATTTTTGTGCTTTGTATAGGTTTGATGTAGTGGGTTATGGCTGCATGACATGTATTGGCAATAGTGGACCCTTACCAGAGTCTGTTGTTGAGGCCATTACACAGGTATGCAGTTTTTCCTGTGCAGCCCATTTATGTAAGTTGTTGTCTGCTGTGTGCTGTTCTGAGCTGTTTTATACTGTGTGTTGACTCTTCTCAGCTCTGTACAAAGTAAATTCAGTCCATATTCTCTTTTCTGTGGGAAATGTTTTGGGATTGTTTGGAAGGAGACAGTGCCGTGACTGTCCAGTCGTTGTTGCAGTGCAGTGAGGCTCTGCAAACTTGCAGTGTGTGTGGATTCTGCAAGCACCTCACCTATCTTTGTCTCAAACTCTGTCTTACAGGGAGACCTCGTGGCAGTGGGTGTGTTGTCTGGCAATAGGAATTTTGAAGGGCGTGTCCATCCCAACACCCGTGCTAACTACCTGGCCTCCCCGCCACTGGTGATAGCCTATGCAATTGCAGGGACCGTCCGGATCGACTTTGAGAAAGAGCCTTTGGGTAAGACAGTGTTGGGATGCTTCTTTTCACAGCTTATAAACTAAACTGTTTGGAATTAAGCTCTTCAGAAACATTTGTCCTAGGGAAGTGCTTTAAAGTATTAAGTACCTCTGGGAGACAAAGTATGCAATTGTTAAGAGTCAGAGCAATGAGAAGTCAGTATGATGGAGCAAGAATAATGCTTGGCCTTGGCTTCCCCCTGATTCCACTGGGTCATATTTTTGGTTATATCTGGGTGATAGTCTTTCAAGAGCTAACCTGAGTTAGTAGATCTTCCTTGTGCAGACAACCTTTAAACATCCTTTCCAGCATAAATGATTCTATAAATTATTCTGGAAGGCTATTGGAAGTCAGAAAAGAGTTAGTAAGTTTGTGACACACTTTTCTGTCAGACCCTTGTAGGAGAAATAAAGTGTGTCTTGTGAGTGTTACGAGGAACATAGCTAGAGGACACAGTGGTAAACTTTTTTTCTTCTTAATGAAAAATTTATGCAACAAATGTGACAATACCATTTTATACAGGAATAAATGCTTCGGGGAAGAAGATTTTCCTGAAAGATATCTGGCCAACAAGAAATGAGATTCAGGCTGTTGAGCGTCAATTTGTTATCCCTGGGATGTTCAAGGAGGTCTACCAAAAAATAGAGGTGAATTAACCCTCTTAGCAGTAGTTTGATTGATGTAATGTGCTATTCTGAAGATATTAAACAAGATGGTCATGATAATGAAATGAACCCTTCTCATCTATAGGTGTTGATCTTTTTCTGACAAGTATTCAAATGAGGGTTTTTTTAAAAAAAATCATCTGGATAATTAATTCATTCTTACAGACAGTCATGTTTTGAAAATTTCTCCTTTTGATATTTTTAATGTAACATGTAGATGACGTGTTTTCAACAGCCATCTCCAGCTGATACTAGAAGGTGGAATATTCCAGCTTCATGGATGTTTGATTTTTTTTCAGCTGACATAAAATTCATTTGCATTATCTAACAGGATTGACATCAGAAAAAAACCTTGTACTTGGTAATGTCTCCCTCCAAATCTTTCTCAAGTGTTGAAACAAAATATTCTTATGGTTGATATGTTAGGGAAGCTTCTTAAAATTACTGAAAAATACACTAGAGAATTATAAAGTGTTACCTGTGTACATAATACAGGTTATTCTCAGCAAACAGGATGAATGTCTCTTCTTTTGCAATGAAGTGAGGATTTTCCTAAATCTTTTAATAGATAGAAGAATTTTTAAAACCCCTCAAATATAATGTATATTGTTATGTGCATTTCCAAAGTGCAAAGTGCTATTTCCAAAGAAATACACAAGGCTTTTGCTGAAGTCAAATTTGTAATTTTACCTGGATTCTGAAGTAATTATGTTTCTTCTGAAAACTTAGAAATCAGTGAAAGGATTTTGTATGTTTTTCAGACAGTAAACAAATCTTGGAATGCCTTAGATGCTCCTTCAGATAAACTGTATACTTGGAATCCCAAGTCTACTTATATCAAGTCTCCTCCTTTCTTTGATGGTCTGGTACGTATGTTCTTTTTCTTTCATTCAAGCCAAAGTGTGCAGTGATCTTGACTCATATTGAAGGAGAGGTAAAGCTACTTCAAGGGGCCTGAGAGGATCCATAAAAGCCTATTGAGGCCTTGGTTCTTAAGTGTTAGAATTGCACTATTGTGTTCATTTTATTACAAAGGCATGAGTGAATATCAAACTTGTAAGGATTCCCTTTCACTTCAGGGCTCTTGAAAAGTCTCCTTTTCCTTTTAAGCTGAAATACTTCTAAATAGTCACAAAGCAAGTGAAGAAAAAGAACAGGAAATGAAATGCACGGTTCTGCCTGCTTGCATTTTGCATCAAATAGTTCAGTGTTTGGATTTCTAATTCAGTGCCATTTAACAGTAAATGGAGATTTTAATGCACACACATGTCTAGGAGTCCTGGATTTTCATGCATGTATGACACAGGAAGCCTTGGCTGGTTTTCTTGTCTCTGTTTTCTTCATGCATGAACCTACTGGCAGACAGCCAGGGCGTCATATTTGTTCAAGAATATAAGCATTTTTAATAGGGTTGGTTTTTTCTTTCTCCTAACTTGTATAAAAAGTGAGACTTTATTTTGCAATTTCCACTTTTTTGAGAAAGGTAAAGGAATTATTTTTCATATATTAATTGTTTTGCTTGTATTTATGATGGCTTAGACTTTGGCTCTTCAGACCCCGAAAACAATAGAAGATGCTTATGTCCTGTTGAGTTTTGGGGATTCAGTGACAACTGACCACATATCTCCAGCTGGGAACATCGCAAGAAATAGTCCTGCAGCCCGTTATTTGACCAGCAGAGGGTAAGAACTGCTTCTTGTTCTTGTCATGAATTGGGAAGAGCAAACAAACCGCAACTATTATACCATGCTACAGGCACACACACCTTCTGTCTGTTCACATACACTTGTATATCTTGGCGGCTGCCTGGACAACATATAAATTAAGAAAGAAAAGCATTTCTCTTTCTGCTACTTCAGCAGCTCTCACTAAGTGTAAGAAGTAGAATAGAGTTGTGTACATATGTTATCACTGTAGAGCTAAAGATCTTTTAATGGAAATAGGGGAAGAAGATTGCTTACTGCAAAAATTAGCCTGTAAGTTTATTCATAAATAAGAGAATCAAGATTTGTCTCCATAACAAAACAAAATTACCATTTTCTTTAGTGCTATAAATGGGTTTTATATTCATTTCTTCTAGCATGTGCAACTATTTCATAGAGCTAGGCTCTTAGGCACTACAGAACATCCAGAAGTTTAGGTTTCAGTGCAGCTGCAAAAACTGGCAAATCTATTGTGGTTGGAGTCCAAACTTCTGTAAAATGTTCATTTTTTTCTGTAGCCAGTCTGTCAGTTTAGTACTTGGCGTTCAACTTAAGGCAAGACTAGGACTTACCAAGTTGACCTATTCAGTCTTCACAGGTAATACAATGCTTTTATTCTCTGATTCAGCACTTCTTACAACTTCAGTGATGTTTTGAGCAACAGCACTGACATAAAAAAATCCTAAGTCACTAGACCTAATAATTTTGGAAAGAAAATGGATTAAAACAGTGTGATATAAAGAAAACCAACTGCTCTGGACTCTTTGACCCCCCCTGCTATCAGTTACTTGGAAATCTGAATAGTCCTACACGTATTACAAAACGGGTGTTGTATGTCATAGCTGCGGTTTGGATGTAGCCCAGTGCAAACAGTCTAATTNTTTTTGGCTGGAGTGTCCCCTCATTCTCATATTTCTGTTTGCAAGTGAACTTTTTCTTCTGTAGTTCTAACTTGCAGCAGAGGTTCTTGCTGTCTTTTAGATATTTAGCACAGTGCTCTGCAATAACAAGGAGGATTTTCAGGCACCAGCTATTAAGAAAAAATCATGTTGCATCTTCTGACTTAATATGAATTATATCCTTGCATCACTGTCAGACACTGTTTTCTAGGGCAAGAGTTGAAAATATTACAGAAGCTGCTTTTTATGACCAAACTGTAGCTATTTTAAAATTATTTCTCTTTTCTTTCAAAACATCTCAAAAGTAGAAGTATTGGCTAACTGGATGCTCCTGCCAGGATGGGAACTATGTACATACCTGCCTCAGAAACACCAGTTTATTAATTTCTTTTTCTGGAGCACAGAGTGCTTTTAGTCTAAAACCAACACAGTTTCCTTTCTTCTTTCCCTTAATAGCTTGACTCCTCGAGAGTTCAATTCCTACGGCTCCCGCAGAGGGAATGATGCTGTCATGGCCAGAGGGACATTTGCGAACATTCGCTTGGTCAACAAGTTTATTGATAAACAAGGACCTCAGACTATCCATTTCCCTTCTGGGGAAATTGTAAGTACACATGCTGCTCTAAACTGTGGCTCACTGACAACAGACTGGATTCGTGCTGGCTTTCCTTCTTACAGCTTAGGTCATTTACTTCAGTGCCTTTTAAGTAAAGCTCATTGAGAGGACAGGAGCTGACTCAGGGAAGCAGTCACACATACCTATGCAATGTGGTGCTTTCAGGCATATCAGTGGAGAGTGTAACCACTGTAAAAGCACCAGTGGAAGGTGCAGGTTTGTGTTGGGAGTGAGATCAGACTAAAAGCCACGAAGTGCTATATGGTCAATATCCTTAAAGTGCTGTTTGGTGGAAGTTGTGGGCTTCAATTGTTTATGTAGGGGCACTTTTTTTTCCTTCTTTCCCTGGAACTGTGCTTCCACTCACAAAAGGTTTACAAAGCGTTTGCCATTTTTATTCCAGCTGGATGTGTTTGATGCCGCAGAAAGGTACAAGCAGGCTGGTCATCCTCTGATTGTGTTGGCTGGGAAGGAGTATGGTGCAGGAAGTTCCAGAGACTGGGCTGCTAAAGGACCATTCCTCTTGGTGAGTGGCTACAGTAAACTAGGAGGACAGTATTAAAAGTGCATTAATTTGTCAGTAAGACTAGCTTATGACCAACATCCTGGGTAGCTCATTCTCACCTTCAGTAGCAAGAGCTATTTTGAAATCTTAGCTGCCTCCAAGAACCACAGCAGAGTTGCAGATGCTATTTAATATTAATAGATCTAGTTCCGACTGGAAGGCTTGACTGATCTTCATCTAGAAATCCACAAGACCACACTAGAAAGGTCAGTTTCTTTCCTTCCACTTTCCATAACCCCATAAATCATAGTTCTGCTTGCAGCAGCAGCATCCTTAAGCTCACTTAGCAAGGAAACTAGAAAATGTAAGAGAAGAATATCAGTGAAAATTAAATTTAGCATGGCTTTACCATAGAAGCTGAATAGAGATCCACATACAGTGAAATATCTCTTTCTTTCTTTGTCTGTCCAGTCTTACAGCACTGTTTACAGCACGAACTCTGATTCAAGCTTTCTTGCATTATTAGAAAAAGTTCTATGAGAGTTGGTGTTTAAGTTCATCTAGGTTTTTAGAGTTTTTTTCTGGCAATGAGTTTTTGTGTTAACTGTATTAACATGTAAAATTTTCAAAATTAATTAAACTGCACACTGGTGCTTGTAGGAGGGCAGCACTGAATTAGGTAGAGTTATAGAAATGAGTAGTGGTGCTCTGCATTAGACATGTTAAAGTAGTATACAGGATTCCTGAGAAAACACATGTAACTTTTTTGAGTCAGGCTTCTTTTAAAGAGGTGTGAAAGTTAATGTATAGCCAAGTCATCCTGGACAGTTTGCTGTCAGACAGACTGCTGACTCTACCAGTAGATGGTAAATGAAATGCAGGGGATCACAAACAAACCAATTTTCTTCTTATGAGTACAGAAAGACTGTTCTGAACTATGAAATAACTCAACCTATTGTGTATTTCCCAGGGTGTCAAGGCTGTGCTTGCTGAAAGCTATGAGAGAATTCATCGAAGCAACCTAGTAGGAATGGGAGTGATTCCTCTGCAGTATTTACCTGGAGAGGATGCAGGAACTTTAGGACTCACTGGACGGGAGCGTTATACAATTATCATTCCTGAAAAACTAAAACCACAGATGAATGTCCAGATTAAGGTATGAGACACCTAAGAGCTGAATTTTCTGAATCACTGTAATTTTACTCAAAATTAATTGTCTCTTCAAAACATATGCTGTCATGGGGAGTCAGATTCTCTCATGTAAAACAGGGAAAAGAATTGAGATGGTGAAGGAGATCAAAACAGTTATTCTAATTGGGATTAAACTGAAAGAGGCTAGAATTAGATTAGATACAATGAATAATTTGAGATGAGGCACTGGAACTACTACCCAGAGAAGCTGTGGATTCCTTCTCCCTGGAAGGGTTCAAGGTCAGGTTGGATAAGGCTTTGAGCAACCTTCTGTAGTGGAATGTTCCCCACCTGTGGTAGTAGGGGTTGGAACTAGGTGATCCTTAAGGTCCCTTCCAGTCCAAACCATTGGATGATTTACTATGATGGGATATAGAAGCAGGATGCTCAAACTATTTCATTTAACACAAAGCCTTCCTGTATTTTGGACCAGTCACTCAAAATCCACTATAAATTACTGAGTTATAAATGAAGCAGCAAATGCAATGAGACTGCATACTGTGTTTGTTATGGGTTGTTATAAGCCACTTTCCTCTCAGCAGCTTCCTGTAGTCTAGTGCGGATAGAAGTACTGGTGCCTGTTCACTTTAGCTTTCTATCACAATTTTTTAAGATGGCAAAACTATCGTATATTATCCTGTATATGCTATATCCTATATAAAATAGTCCTTATTTTACTATGATGTCAAGTAACGTGCAATGCTTGAATGACTTTCTTTGACCCCAACAGCTGGACACTGGGAAAACCTTTCATGCCATCATGAGATTTGACACTGATGTGGAGCTCACTTACTTCCACAATGGCGGCATTCTGAACTACATGATCCGGAAAATGGCATCCTAATCAAAAAAAAATTAAGCAGAAAGGTCCAGGTACAAGCCTGCTTCTCATGAGCACAATAAAACTATAGTAATCATGCATTTCAAAGTGTGAACCATAAAGTGAACAATTATTTTCTGTGGATTGTATTAGAAGGCTTGTTTACAATGCTGAATTTTTCTGTGTATCAGGAAACTGGACACACCCATATAAAGTAAACAGCATTTATTAACTGTTTTGTATGGCAGTTGGCTTGACTTACCTTAGAATACAGTGCAAAAGTCATTAAAATACTGCTGGCATCTGTAGAACCATTGAAGATCATGTGCTGTTTTCATGTATTTGATCCATTAGTTTGACTCTGAAGTTAAGTTCTATGCTCATATCAGTGATCTAGAAATTAACTGACAGTATAAAAAAATTTTTATTCTTTCCTGATTACCTGACACTGACTTGCTTTCTTATTCAGTTAAACAGAATCTAATACTGAAATTATTTAGCTGTTTATTAATTTTTAAAAATGTGAACTCTGTTTCAAATCTAAGCCTTTGTGGAAAGGTGGACTTATTGGGGATATTTCTAATGGATAAAATTAAATTTATTTTTAAAAAGTTTGGTGGTTTCTGTCATTTTATCCTTAGTATTGGGATGCAGAACAAAACTTCGACTTACACTCTTCTCATTGTCCCTGTAGGAACAGACTCATAGAAGTCTTGACTTTCCATGTTGTAGTTCTAGTTTCTTTGACAAGTCTGCATGAGATAGGTTACAGAAGACTGCCAGTATCTGACAGCATTTGTATTCATTCTAACAGAATATTGGCATGATGTAATTCCCTCTGTTTTGTGCCCTCAAGAAGACAATCTCCACAATTTCAAGTTCCTTGTCAGCAATTTCTATGGCAGTTAGCAACCAGTAATTACATTAATGCACTCAATGAAGTCAGTGACTGTTGTGGTGAGTAGTTTCCTGCGGTGGCACGGCATGCCGCAGCTTTCCCGGAGAGCTCTACGGGGTGTCTTAGGGAGAGCAGCTCTGCCACTTCCCGCAGCCCTTCATGGGTGCCCCGCCCGGTCCCGGCTAGCTGTAGCTCCACAACACGGTGATGCTAAAGGAGGCAAGAAGGCTCCCCGCATGGGGACTGCAGAGGATCTTTATTACATGCTGGCTCACAGAGGCAGACAGCCAGCACGTGGCATGGTTCCCCAAGGTAGAGAGCGGGGATCTGGTGACAGCCTGATCCCCAAAGGCAGAGAGCATCACGTGGTCTGTAGCCAGTGCTTTTGTCTGGGGACAAGGTGGGCAGAGAGCTCAGAGCATAGGGGTGGTACATTGGCGGGGTTGGAGTAACAAAGCCAATGGGAGAAACCCGAGGCAGTGGTTAGGACTAGGGGTGGGGAAGAGAGGACCATGTGGGAAGGGCAAGCAGGAGTGGGGATACAGCACCACAAGTGACTGCCCAATCACCAATGCCATGTGCATTTATTTACACGGATAACAAATCTACTCTTACTTAGAGATAAACAAGGTTATAGTACTAATTCTCACTCTTAACTGTATTTACAGCAACTGCCACAACAATTAACGTAGTGGAGAAATTCTTTCAAAGTAATCTCCTAATGTGTTTTTAGTGCAGTCAGGTCTGGCTGTTTCTGGATAAAAAACAACTATTAAAATAGTTATGAAAGAAGACACTTAAGGAGGGCACAGGGATGGCACTGCACCTGCAACAGGTTATTGCTTGATTATGACAGAGCTCCTCTAGTACATCCATTAGAGGCCACCATGATGTTGCAGGGTCTGAAGTGTCTCTCATGAGGGAAAGCTGAAACAGCCAGCACTGTTTAGTCCAGTGATGGGAAGGCTCAGGGATATCTCTGCTGTTTCTGTACAAATATCTGAATGGAGGGCACAAAAGTATATGCAGCCAGGCTCTTTTCAGTGGTGCTTAATGCCAGAGCAAGGAGCAGTGGGCACAAGCAGTGTGAAACACAGGATGTTCCCTGTGAACAACAGGAAACACTTTTTCACTCTGAGGGACCAAGCACTGACTGGAGGAGATTGCCAAGAGAGGTTGTGGCGACTCCATCCTTGGAGATGTTCAGATGCTGTCTGGACATTTGGACATTGTCCTGGGCAATCCCTTGCGTCACAAGATGACCTCTGAGGTCCCTCCCAACCATAGCTGTTCTGTGATTCTGTGAACAAAGAGTTGTTAATTTGGTAGTAATCTTAGTAAGAAATATGCAGTTTTGGGTTCAATTTTTTTTAAAAATCAGGTATTCTCAAAGGCCAAATAGAGTGCTGGTGTTCTTCCCCACCCTCCCATCTCCACTGTGTACTGAAGGAAAGTCTTCTTGTATCAAGCTGAATTCTTCTTAATGTGTTATCCTATCAACCTTTAGTACTCATTTAGGCTGAATTGCAAAGTTGTTTAAGTCTGAAATCCTTGTGTTCAAAGAATAGGAAAATACCAGAACTTCTCAAGTTCAACTTCCCAGTAGTTATTACTATAAACTGTGAAATTTAGGAGATTATTTTTTATGCCAGGAGTCCTCAAGTAGATGGTCCTTTGACAGAGCAATCTGATACTTAAGAACTGTGGTTTTTCCATGTACTTTTAGTCTGATAGTGCTAAACCAGCCTTTTTCAAAAATATTTTGTTCCTAGTATTTTTGGAGGGGAGGCATTATCTAAACATCAATCATCTTTATTCATTGTTCTGTGTTTCCTTTTAGGTAAAAACTAAGTACAGAGGAAGTTACTGTAGGACTGAGATTCAGCCTTCCTGTAGAGTGCATGCAGGTTTCACAGTAAAAAGCATGGACTGGGGTGGAACATGAAGTAGTGCTTACAAAATTCTTTTGCTTTTAACGCCACACAACACTTTACAAGAACACCGCAAGCCTCACTGAGTAGGATTTAGGCAGTTTAAATTAATTTTTGAACTCTTACAGTAGGTTTTGGGTTTGTTTTTTGTTTGATTGGTTTTTTTACTTAGTTCAGGTGTTTTGGTAACATAATTCTTGCACATACATACCTTACCCCACTGTCAAATATACAAAGTGAACTGAAAATGCATTTATTTTTTGTTCCAGAAATACTGAAAACTAAGCTTGCTGAAGATGTGTAGAATCAGCAGGTGCTTTAAAGCGTACAAGTACAACAGCGCTTCATAACTCTGTAGCAATTTCTGTTCCTCCCAGAGAAGTCTGGGATCTGGGTAAAGAGGATAGATTTGAACACAATAATGCCTAGACTTTGTAAGAATGCTAGATAAGCTCTGACAGGAAGCTTAGAGTATTCCCAGTGTCTTGAAAGATGTTAGGTGACAATTCATAAGACAGGGCATCCAGGTAAGTGCTAATCCCCATCAAAACTGAACCTCCACCCATGTTCCAGGGCACTGTCTTGTCCCCAGCAGGGCTCGTTCAGTTAAGCAACACAGAAGGCTGCCCATTCTGCAGCTTGAGCAACAGCAACTTGAACAAGGTGCAGTGATTTGAAAAAAAGTGCTACCATTTTAATCACAAGGATGAATCCCCAAGAGGGCTCTTCCCTACTGCATTTCTTACTGCTGCAGAAGCATTTCCTATTAAAGACAGATTTAAGAGATGTAGTATCTTCCTTACAGAAAGGTTACTGGACATTTTTCTCTTAATTTTATATATCTGTGTCTAGAACACTAAAAGTAACTTTAAAAAAGTTTTAAAAGCAGCTAGAGTAGTGCCTGAAGTGCTAGTAAGCCATGTTGTCTGCAAGGATGTGTGATCCAACAAGTTAGCAGTACCAAAGAAGATGCTGATTTGCACCTCAATTCTTGAAGGTGTAGCCTGTCACCTGAAGTTGGATGTTTATTTAGTCATCCAACTTGATCTTATTTTTTTTCAGACCAGGTTCCTCCTAGCCATAATGATTCAGATCTAGCCGCCTAGGCACATACTTGTCCTTCTAGTGAAACTTGTGGTGAAGTATTTCACGATATAGCAAATTCTGGGTTTAGTGGCTTTACCAGCCTTTTATAATCTAGCCAGATGTGGGTGAGGTGCCTAGCATAAAGAACAGAAGTTTTTATACACAAAAATTTATCATCTGCTATTTCAGCATAGTGCAGTAGAACAATATATCCATTAAAAGGTTGAATTCAGCTCATTTTCTTCATCAAAATTCTTCAAAGACAAATTAATACTGCTCCATTTCTGAAAATCCATTTGTGTCCCAGTTTCAACGTTCTCTAGTACAAAGCTTTTGATTTTGATCACTGGTAGATTATCAAATGTCTTGTACTTCACTGTGATCCCCCAGTCATGCTGGCAGTCAGTATTTCGGCAATGCATCTTGCTTTTTTTCTCAAAACCATCAAACTGAAATGGTTTCCTGTGGGGCTTTGTGATATAACGCTCCTTGAACGTGTCACCTACGACAGTGTGATGAGATTCCTGAAACAACACAGGCCAGAAACACTTAATATTAGAAACACCATTCCTCATTTTTTCTTGTCATTCCCCTTCCCTTCTCAAATACATATTCTCACTGTTAAGGCACCTGCTGTCACCCAGGAGGCTCACCTTCCAGCCCCTTTGGCTCACTGCTCTTTTTTTCCCCCCATTCATTGAATACCTGGTACTAGAAGGACCCAGGCCTGGCCTTATCAAAACCAAAAAAATTTACTGTGTATCCCCAGTCACCAGCTCACACATTTTTGAACTTACTAAACTTTTTAAAAACTGTGCTTGCAGTATTTGAGCCTTGTTCATAAAACTAAGAGAGTAATTCAGACAATGAACAACTTTGAGAGACTCCTGCTTCCCATGACAGGTGATGCAATTACTTTGGAGTGCTAGAAAAAATAACCCCAACAAGGTAAAGGAGCTACAGTTGTTGTTTATAACATACATAATAAAAGATTAAAGGAATTAACAGCCTTATTTGAAAGCATATTTACAATCTGAGCTTGAGTCTGAAAGTGGTAGATCCTCCTGGAAATGCAGTTTGTAGGGATTATTTTAAAACCTGTGAAGGGTTATTTGCAGAGTACGAAGCAAAAACACTGAAGAGTTTTCTGAACTCTTGGATCTATTTGCACAGGTAAAGGTGATAAGCCAGGAGCACAAAATAGAGAAAGTCAGAGGTGCTTTAGATCGCCCTTGTTTTTTGTCAAAGAAATGTAACCAAGTTTTCACAAAGCTGAGCTATTCCCAGCTCCTTGCAGAGGAGTAGTGAACACCATTTACATTCCAAAAACAGCTGGTAGAAACAAAAATTTGGCAAGGACCTGAAGGCAGACATGGTAATGCTCAGCTGTGGCCTGAAGCCCCTTATCATATTGCAACCGCACTTTTCAGAGCAGCACAAATAGAAGCAGCTTCAAAAGAACAAAAAGCAGAGTAGCCTATAAAGGCTCAAAGTGCTCAGAAAAGCCTCTCTTCCATGATCACCAATTTCCATGTGTAAAGAGTACTGCCTTCTTCTGTCTACAGAGAAAATATTCACATTCAGAAAGAGTACAATCAAAATGTCCCTATGATATACATAGAACCAATGTGAACTACACCTACAGAATGGAAAACAAAACAGTATTGAAGAACTGTAGGGTTCTTCTTGTGAAACCACAGTTTACCTTGCTTTTCAAAACTCAAACTGACCCATAAGACAAGAAGTTCATAAGATGATCCCAGTACGTTGTGTAGATAATTTTCAGCCAACAGAAATTGTGGAAGAAATCTCTCAACATCAGAGAGACTTCCAATCTGATGCTAATCAGGAAAGTAAATATCCAGCAGTAACACTAGTACGTTATGTAGTTGAGCATCAGGTGGTTTTCCACAAAATTTGTCAGAATGGTTGCAGGAAATGAAAGTGATTCCTACTGTATTGCATATTTGCACACCTTGGACAACATCAACTAATATATCGTATCATAGTACAGAAGTAGTCACAACTGTTCCTGTGGTTAACTGATTTACTCAGAATTTCTATTCTCCTCCAGTTTGCACAAACAGCCTACTTCCACACTGATAAACAACACAATTAGTTCAATAATGCCGATTTCCCTGGTGTTCATGGATGTAGGTTCCTGCAGAGAAACATACCTTTATAATTCTGATGTCATCTGTATTGCAGACATATGCTTTGCATTTTCCACACAAAAGATTTTTTTTCCCTTCCACTACTTTATGTTTTGTTTCGTTCTTCTTGGAATCTCGTAGTTTCTTTTCCTTCATTTGCAGGTCACGTATCTTTAATAAATAAATAAAAATCAAGATCATTATGAAATGAAATCCTAGTGTCAACCTAAACATGACTTTGGGTATGTAATATCTAGGAACCTATTATTTAAAGCACACAAAACAAAACACACTTTGTTCTGGCAACTCATACCAAGAAAGAACAGGGTAAATTTGTCAATTTAGAATGCAGGGCTAGAATGAGACTACGTGAGGGACAGCATTTGTGCTGTTTGTTCCTTCCTCCCTCTAGCCCCCAACAGCCCCTTTGGTCTTACGGCTGGTAAGTCTGTGTGAAGACTTAAGTCACGTAAGATCCTACAGCACAACTAATGCTGCTGCTCTGGGAATCTCATGGTATGGAAAGAGAGCTACAGAGACCACAGAAACTGCAGGAAGAGAAAGAAGCAACAAGGCACAGCTGTGGAGCTGAGAACCAAATGCAGAAACAGAATCCTCTGAGAAGAAGCAGGAGCAACCACACCAAGCCTTGGAGGTGGTAGAAGGAAGAAAGGTCACAAAGGCCAGGGGTCCTTGGGCATCCTTTGTTGCACAGCTCAGTCTCTGAAAGCTTGTCTGGAAACACGGGATGATCTGTGAGTCCCAGGGGATATGGAAGAACTGTGTACAAAGCTTTTTTATTAGTAGTGGCTGCCACTGGCTTATTCCAGTCTTCCCTGAGCCCCAGGGAACACCACTGATACCAGCCACCAGTTGTATTTAACTCCAGTCACTCCCACTCTCTGGGCCGGGCCATCCAGCCATTTTTTTACCCAGCAAAACGTGCACCCATCCAAGCCATGAACAGCCAGTTTCTCCAGGAGAATGCTGTGGGAAATGGTGTCAAGGTCCTTACTGAAATTCAGACACCAACCCCAGCCTTCCCCACATCCACTAAGCGGGTCACATAGTCACAGAAGAAAACCAAGCTGCTCAGGCAGGACCTGCCTTTCATAAACCCATCCCAGGTGGGCCTGATCCCTGGTTGTCCCATATGTAATGGGTAACATCCTGTATGTGATGGGTAGCACTCAAGATGATCTGCTCCATAACCTTCCCTGGCACCGAGGTCAGGCTGACAGGGCTGTAGTTCCCCAGATCCCCCTAGTCTTTCTTGGTCACACTGACCAACCTCCAGTCACCTGGGATCTCCTAGATTATCCAGGACTGCTGATAAATGCTATGAAGTGGATTGATGAGCTCTTCCACCAGCTCCCACACTACCCTTGGGTGGATCCCATCTGTCCCCATAAACTTGTGTGTGCCACAGTGGTGTAGCAGGTCACTAACCAGTTCCTTTTGGATTATGGGGGCTTCATCCTGCTCCCTGCCTCTGTCTTCCAGCTCAGGGGGCTGGATATCCTGAGTACAACCTGTCTTACTGAGGCAAACATGGCATTAAGTACCTCAATCTCTTCTCTTCATCTTTATCACTAATGTTTCCCCCTATATCCAATAAAGAATGGGGATTTCTCCTTAGCCCTTGGTGGTGGTCCATATGAAGTTCCCGTTGGGCTTTGGCCCTCCTGATTTTCAGCTGCAAAACATCACGATATCTTTGTACACTGTGCCCAAGATGGCCTCCAACTCTCACATCACCCATAAGTCCTTCTCTTTTCATAAGCAACAGGTCATAAATTCTACCTCACACTCTTAAGTTTTTTGCAGTTACAGTACAGTTGATATTTGCAAACTATCAGTACACACCATCTCTCCTCTGCTGACCTAGCTTTTGTCAGAAATCAAGTATAATGAACACTTCCCTCAGCTTATCACTTGGCCCTACATACAGCCCTAATAGGTGAAGGCTGATACAGATTATGCCTTTGAAATCTGAGTATGAAAACTGCACAAATCACAAACCTTTCTTGCAAATGTTGTTTCATCCCAGTTCTGTAGCTTTTCAATAGCTGCATTCATCATTTCTTCCTTATAAATGTTTTGTTTTTCATTCTGAACCACTTCTGTTTTGCTTGTCACAAGGATGCACTTGCTGTCTTCTGCCCTTCCACGACCTATATAGCAACACATTTATGCTCTTTAGTTACTCTTAACAACACATGCAAAAGTGACGGGTCTGCCATAAGACTATTAAGGGCCTTCTATATGGCTGCTTTTTTTTGCAGTGTCCAGATTCAGATAATGCTGCTTCTGAAGAACAATTCTTCATTAACAGACCAGAACAAGATGCCCCCTTCCAGGTATCCTCATGGATATACCCTAGCCAGTATTGTATTGCCTGCTTCTGTGGCCTCCCTGTGTTGAATTTGGGCATGCTTTAAAATTCAATTTTTGTATAGCATCTTGCTGTCTTCTTGTTGTGTAAAAAAAAAGATAAAGGAGAAAAGTTCATCTCAGTCTTCCTTATTAGTTTTCATCCCTGCTAATTGGTGTCTAAAAAAAACCCAAAACCCTATACATCACAAAAACCTAAGGAACTGGAAATACAGTGCTGATGAGAACACAGACAACAACAGCAAGCACCTTCTCTTCTACGTGACTGTGCCTACTGCCTGCTTGTTAAGTGAAGCTGTGACACAGGCAAACCAAGAACTATAGGGATCCCATACCAGTTTAGAAGTAGTTCAGTTACAAAAAGTGTTCACATTTTCTTTTGAGCTCCTACTCCACAAAAATCATGATTTTATGTGGTTTAAAACCGACATAACCTCCTTTCTTTGCACCTTTAATGGCTTTTTAATAATAAATGCTATCCTTTCATCCATAAAAGTCAATTCTGGGCCAATTATTTCATTACAAGACACAGATAAGAAAGTCACAACACACAGACCTGAAAGTAGAGTACAGTGTAAGTAATTATGATGTTAACTGCTTGGGAAACAGGACAAAATATTGCAGATGCACCCTTAAAAGAGTAGACAGTTTTATGCCGTTCAGGAATGTGAAGCAGAAATCAGTATTTAGTATGACTCTTCATTCCCCTCTACTGGCCATACCGTAAAATCACCAAATTTAAGGCCAAAGTCTTGACAGGCTTCTCTGGACAAGTCAAGAAGACAGAAACAGGGTGTCTTTTCTTTGGTCTTAAATATTAGAGATCTGCACATGCGAAGGCCTCATGTACCTGAGAGTAGCTGGGTTGGCAATAAACTACCGGGCAGGGGAAGGCCTTCAGAAGCCAAGGCAATACAAGAAATTCCATTGCAGCAGTCCTTTGTAAGTTGTCACAGAACTATTCGTAATGTTTCTGACAATAGTTCTTCTAGCCATAGTTCTGATTGTATGTGTAATTGTCTACTTGAGGTTATCAGTCCTCAACAGTTCAACAACCTTGTGCAGCATGGCTAATTTGCCTGGCAAAAGAACAGTCAGACAACATCAAGGACTCGGCTCTGTGAACAAATTTATCATGTCCCATCATTCACTTGACTTAGCTCTAAGGCACAGAGGAACAACAACAAGGCATGCACATATTACTACAGTATTTCCAATGTGCCATTTAGTAGCATTTCATGTCCATTTCTAGGCCAAAAAAGGTTTCTAAAGTAATAGCTCTGAAATTCCATACCTCTGACTTGGATCATTTTGGTGACATTACCGAAGTACTCATACAGCACCACAAGGTTGCACTCAGTAATATCAATGCCTTCGTCAGCAACAGATGTAGCAATTAGCAGTCTGATGTCTTTATCATTTCTGAATGCATCCAGTACACCCTTCTGCATTGGCAGGGTCATACCTACAGTACCAAGAAACTGTGTCAGGAAAAAAACGACTGAAGAGCTCTTTGAGCAAGATACCCACTCACATTTGCTTTTACTTAAGTGATTAGAAATTACTACACCCTTCTGATCTGGAAAATTAAGTTTGATATGCAGCTGGGCCTATATTATACCCACTGACCAGGGATTTCTGCTGATGTGTCACAGGACTCATCAACCTGAGAAACACCATTTTAAACACAACACCCAGATGATCTTTATCAGAGACACCCATGCAGCTTAGTTAGTTAAAAACCTAACTCTAAATTTAAGCCATAGGTAATTCATTTCTGCTTAGCTTCCAGTCTATCTTAAAATGTCTTTGTGCCATCAAACACAAAATAAGAAAGGGATCTATAAAAGGAACAGGGACAATATGACAATTAATTACAAGAAGCCATGATAGTGAAGTTTCTAAACTGCTTTTGAACTAGCAAAAGAATCCTGCAGAGAAGTGTCACTGGCAGTGTTACTGCTGCTTTAACCAAAGACAGAAAAGGCAAGCACCTCCTTAGGATCCATGTAAGGTCTTCCAGATATAGAAGAATGCAAGTGCAAACTTGCATGACCTTCCTCTGTTTAAGGGCACAGAAGATGAACACAGGAAAAGCAGAACAGTTTTGGCAGCATAGCCACCACAGATTTAGCATACGTTGTATCTCAGTGTGTTGCTGCTGTGTTTCCCTGCCATGGTATTGAACGCAGCAACAACAAGGCGGCGGCGGTAAAGGAGGCGAGAAGGCTCTTGCATGGAGACTGCAGCAGGTCTTTATTCCATGCTAACTCCCCAAGGCCTAGGACCAGCACATGTGATAGCCCCCATAGGCAGAGGGCTGGCACACAGCACAGTGCCCAGAGCAGAGGGAAGCTGGTGGCTGGCTGAACCCCAAGGCAGAGAGAGCACGCCTGTGATTTGGGAGTTCCTATCTTGGGGAACGGGGGGTGGTACAAGGGCGGAGTTAGGATAACAGAGCCAACAGGGAGAACCTGAGGGAGTGGTTTGGACTAGAGATGGGGGAAGGGGAAGCCACAGGGAAAGGCAGGCAGGGATATGAATAGGGGTACACCACATCAGTGCAAATCTGCATACCTGTTTTATCATCTCTTCTTCCCCTACCCATCAACACATCCGGCTTTATGTGGCTAAGTAGAGGGTTTGCTTCTATCCACTTCTTCAAAGCCTGGAGAGCAAATCAGGGAGTTAGATGCCCTGTGCAGCTGAAATGCTACTTTGAGAAAGGTAGATCTTTCCTATACTTGCCTAGTGAATTAATACTTCCAAAACAAGACCCATAAGCAGAAACCAAGGTGTAACTTGTGTGTCAGGAGGGAATACTTTTTAATAGGTGAGAAAGCAAGGGCCACACCGTGATGCCAGATTAAACCATGCCAGACTGATTTCCACTTTTCCTACTCCTGCAACTTAAAGGCTGGCTAGAGAGCAAGCAGCCTTTCACTGCTAAAAAGTCTGCGTTTTTCTCTTACAAACTAACAGGTCACTGAATGCTACACCTCTGGGGTCAAAGGAAAGTAGTTGCTATTTACAAACTGGGCTTCCACTACACAGTGATAGCAGCACATTCAAACTGCTTTTACAGAAGAACAAAATTCAGCCAAGCTATTGTAGGCTTTTAAATCTAAAATGGAAAGCTGCCAGCAGATGCCTGGTGTTGTTAGTTTGGACTTTAGCCTGCTTTTAATTTTTTCTGGTTTGCAATTCATCCAGCACATCTGGATGAAAAGGATAAAAAGGGGAGGCTGGATCGTTCAGCTGATAAGTCTGTTTACAGTAGCCAGAGACAGCTGATACTTGCAAAACATGTTTTAACCTATTCATGCTAATGATTAGCAGCACATTTACTTCAAGCATGAACCTTTTCTGGGAGCAAAGTACTGTGAGGGAAATAAGCACCATCCAGCCTAGAGCCTTCATTGTAGGCAAGTATGAAATAGACCAGTGATAAGAAGAGTCCAGAGAACATCTGCTGCACAAAGTTTTTCCTTTTTCTTGATCAAAAACAGGTGCTAGGGCACAGACCTTCTTTAGGTCTATAGGAATCCTCTGAGAAATGTATAAATACCTCCTGATGTGCAGTCAGTAATGGAGTAGAGCTGCTGATTTATAACACCACTACCTTAAAGCCAAAACCCTTAAAACACGTCTTGTTAAAACTGACTTTAGGCCTACAGTAAAAATCTGATGGCTTAATGATCAACTATGACATGCAATTAGACGTCATGTAGGACACCATAGCTGTACTGTGGTTTTCAGAAAAAGAAATAAAAACTCCACTCATCCTGCCTCAGAGCTTAGGTAGGCACAGGGTAGGGTAATAGATGGGAAGGGTAATAGATTAGGCATTTTATTTTCCCACTTCCCATTTTAGGAGCTTTCAAGACAAGTGTCTTACAGCTACTAAGGCTCTTGTCTTGGCAAAGAGAATAGTGCGAGTCTGTGGGTTATAGCGGTATGCTTCGTCCAGGATGCAAGCAAGCTCTTCCAGCTTTGGATTCTCATTTGACTCATCTTTTGAAAGGGCAGTCAGCTCTGGTTCTTTCTCTGAAAGGTAAAAAAAAGAGGTTTCTTGAAAAATTTGCCTTTTTGAATGCAGAAAGCAGAATTCCCACACAAACCTACTTTCAAACACCACACACATTTTCTTTAGCTTCTTTTTTTATTTTCTATTCCAGTCTTTTGAATGCAAGCAGAGAAATCTGTTGGTTAAATGCAACAAAATCCCCAGAAAAAACAAAATTCTGAGAATCTCACATTTTGTAGCAAACTGACACGAGAACTTCTGTGATATACTGTGCATGAAAGGACAGCAGCAAAACTCAGTTCTTTTGCTGCTATTTCTTCCTAGAAAACAACTGACACTCAAGGGCATACAGCCCAGTGATTTAAAGCTGCAGATAACACTGCAATGCACCAGACCACAGGATGGAATATAGCCCACTGCTAACTAAATCAGAAGTCAGAGAACAGTGCAACTTCTAACTTTCAATCAGAAGGGTACAAGGGCCACCTCCTTCTCCCCAGAAGACTGGGATTCATCTGGGAGCATTGGCTAGGATGCTAGGCAGTGTGCTGAGCAGTATATGCTGGCTCACCTAATGCTACCAGCATCCATGATTGCAGACCATCCCTCTACTTGTGGCGCACAGCCATAAGGACTCTGTTACCTTATCTCCAAGCCAGGCATGTAAGAACTTACTGCAGCATCTAGCTACAATTATTACTATTTTCTCAGCTTCTGCACTAGAAGCTGACAGTCCCAGAAAGTAAGTCCCCCCCTACCTGCCCTAACACTACACTTGCACCCATACAGACACCAAATCATCTGAAAAGTGCAGTTTAGGGAAAAACAACTGCACTTACTCTGAAGAAAACACCTGGACCATCCTACCATAAACTCTCTTCTCCCCTGCAGCCGTCACAGGTACTGTGGGAAATACCTTGAAATTTGTCCGTCAGTTGCTTCTCTAACTCTGTATATGGTCCATTTTTTACATTTGTGAAAAATTCATTTAGGTAGGCTAAAGCATCTTCGATGCGGGCATCTTCACTGATAATGAGAGCGTCGTTGAATTTCTGCTCGGAAAGAGACATACACGTTTAGGCCTCATTTTCCATGGGCTGGGATGAATACAAATTTTATTTAGCCAGATTAAGTGTTGCAAACTTGTGGTGTTCTTCCATTACCATGACAACACAAGCACTACAAAGTCTCCTCTGCTCTAACCTGTCCCTAGTGAGTATCGTAGGCACAACTCTTACACGCCTTATGCTTTAGCCTGTGTCAACTTGCTGCAGTCCTCAACATGCTCACTTAGCGGAGAGGCAAGCACAGATCTCTTCACTGTTGTGACCAGTGACAGGACTCACGGAACAGCCTGAACTTGTGTCAGGGGAGGTTTAGGTTGGGTATCAGGAAAAGGTTCTTCACCCAGAGGGTGGTTGGGCACTGGAACAGGCTCCCCAGGGAAGTGGTCACAGCACCAGCCTGACAGAATTCAAGAAGTGCTTGGACAACACTCTTGGGCTCAGGGTGGGGATGTCCCGTGCAGGGACAGCAGCTGGACTCAATGATCCCTGGGGGTCCCTTCCAACTCCGAAAATTCTACGATTCTAAACAGAACAATTGGTTCAAAATCTGCTTCTAGGTGAACATACCTGTATCAGAAGGAACAGAATGATTCTAACTCTGTATGAAAGGAAAGAGGAGACGCACTTACCCGCAAGTGTTCAGTACAAATGAAAAGGTCTCTACAAATGTTGCTCTCCTTCTCCTTATCTTCCAGTTGCAACAGTCTGCATTTCTTCTGAGTGAAAACTATCCAGTGCTCATATCTCTGTGTCCCAAAGTAAACCTTGCTGATTTGGGAGATGGTATCTAGTAAAGGAGGGAAAAAACATTTGTTCATCTTGAATAACAAATAAAAACCATTAGCTAGAGGATAACACATTTCCCACTAATATTGGCTCTAAAAAGCCTATGGAATTTTATGATACAATCACAGAACCACTGAGGCTGGAAGGCACCTGTGGAGGTCTTTAGTTCAACCCTCTGCTCAAAGCCGATCACCTAGAGCTGGTCACTCAGTTCAAATGTACTTCCAAGGACAGAGAAGTTCCAGTGTTTGACCACCTTACAGCAAAGAAGTTCTTCCTGTTGTTTAAATATTTCTCTTTGTGCCCACTGCCTCTTGTCCAGCTCTGGGAACCACCTGTGAAGAGTCTGGCTCTGTCTTCTTCACTCCCTGTGTTTCAATGTATACCCAGATGTTAGCCTAAAATTAACCCAATAAAATTCAACTGAGGATCTGTGTACTTAAACACATCTGCAGGGACTTTAGTAACAACATTAGAGCTCACTTATCCTGTAAGAAGCCTACAGTATTCAGAAACCTGCGTGTACATTGCTCCTTGCTTTACCAGCTACTCAACAGTTTACATTCATTCATGAAATAGCGCAGAAGCATATTGTCCAAGGGCCTGTCCTTGAGGCAGAACTAGGCAGCACCTCTTTGCTGCATGCATACTCTGCCTGAGTGCTTCACAGGCTTCAGTAATCAGAGGGTCCACAGAAGGGAAGCCACTGTCATTCGTGCAAAATAAGCTTCAGAAGTGTTTGCTTAATGGAATGTGCATTTTGAAAGTGTCTCTGTGTTTGTTCTTTGATCGGGCGTCTTGGGTTTTGGGTTGTATCGTTGGACTTTTTTTGGTTGGGTGGGGGCTTTAATTCTACCTTCCTGCCCCAGAATATAGTTCACGCTTAAATATTTGGGAAGTGGAGGGCAGAGGGCAAATCTAGAACTGAGGTAAACAGCTTTAAGGCACTGCAGTCAGTGGGCAAAAACCAGTCTAGCACGGACAACATCCTTTAATCCAGAGCTGGAGAGACCAAGGCTGATCCTGAGCATATCCATCCATGGGTCTCTGCTTTGTACCCCCTTCTGCTCTCCAATTTTTTATAAAAGCCAAGTACTGGACACCACTTAGGAACTCTACAAAAGCAGAAAAGATAATTTTATTTCTGAATGATTACAGAATTAATCTCATGATCATGAAACCCGTTTTCTTTTCACAATCATGCATCTCCTCTCTGCAAACCTTCCCACCAGAGTAGCTCCTGAAGCTGGAATCCTACTGACAATTGTTCCCTTTCTTGGGCAGCCATATGCTCTCTCCAGTGGTGTTCATGTTCCATAGATGCTACTCCAAAACATTACCTCAAATGCTTTTCAAAGAAAAATAATGGAGACATGGTAAAAAGTGAAATAAAAATAAGACCCAGAAGCATGAAGAGGACAGAATGCTGACCATAAAAGGTGGCTAGGGCACCCCTAGAAATAACTCAGAGGCCAGAGAAAACACATGAAGTGTCAGAGCAGCAAGTGTGAAAATTAACTTTTGCTGTAAGGAAAAAATTACAACATTCAGAGTAATACCATAACTGTGATGTTTCAGAGACACGTCAGAGACAGACTTGGGTGTGAAGCATTTGGAGAAATGTTTAAATAAGAAGATACAGGTATCTCTCATCAGTGAAATTCAGCCCATTGCATTTTGAATTGCAAGCCCTCTTGTTTCATATTCTTTAAATTCAGAAGGATTTGACAGTGTCAAAAGCACACCAATTTTAGTTGCATGTAACAGGCTGAAATTCAAGCAAAAATATTTATGATTGTCAAACTAATCATTATAACAGGAAAATAGTTGAATCTCTTGTCTGTAATCTCTTATTTAGGAAATATTGGTTAAAGGCAAGTAAAAATTAAGGAGAACGGAAGTGAAAAAAGAGTGTCTGTTCTAGCAGCTATAAGGACTCACTCTGATTTAATCAAATATTGAACTGCAATACAGGCATATTACAGCATCTTACCCACTGAGTAAATCTTCCTCATCAACACCTCTGTCTCAGACATCAGATCTGAGATAATGGTTGCAAAGTGATTCTGAGCTCGCATTTTAACCCATCTGACATCTAGAGAAGAGAAATACAAGTCAGTGGCCTGAGTAAATAAAGTATTCTCTCGGGAAGCACAGAACAAATTCTTGTCTAGAAGAATGCTACACATGGTGCTCCACGCAATCACAGTCAAGTTTATTGTTAATGAGCATTGCAGGTGCACAGAAAAAGCAGCCCCCAGTCCTCACTGGCAGAACTGAATAAAAACCAGAGACAGTGCACGAACAGCAAAGAGAAAATATGCCCAAATGGCATACTGCCTTACTGCAGGGCAACAGGAGATTGCAAGCATAAACTTCTTTCAAGCTAGCAGGAAGCAAAGCTCCAGCTTAGTTTTAAGCTTTTATCTTAATCTAAAAAAAAAGGAATTGGGTAGCTGCCATAATCACGGTGCTTTGCAACTCACAGGAAAATGAAAAGGAAGTGTGCTTACGTGTTTCTGGCTTGTTTCTGAACCTCTGCAGATCTTCTTTGTTCTCTCTGACAGTGGATATGGCCTGTATGTCAAGGTAGGAGCAGAGGGTACAGATGTGCTCTACAGTTTCACTGATGCTCTTGGCATTACCAACTCCAACAGAAGCAGTTAAACCTACAATCTAAGCACACACATGAAGAGCAGTGGTTGCTCCTTTGTCACGAATGGAATAAAACCAGGAGACATTGTTACCAGTCACCAAATTGCCACCATCTTCAAAAACATGGAAACAAAACAAGCAGCAGAATTAAACAAGAAGCAGGCACAAAATCTTAACAACCAAAACCTGTATGCACTCCTTCCCTCTCCAAGGCACTCAGAGTATTTAAACTTAAAACAAATTATCCAGCTGCTTAAATCCATAAAGAGCTGTATTTGTCAGTGCTTATCATCCAGAGGAAGAGCAAACCCACAACCAGACCCACCCTTTGTGTTCATTCAGAGCTGTCTTCTCAGCTGGATGAAAACCACATGCCAGCAGAGGCGGTGGCCCCATTTTATTGTCACAGAAAACAGCAACAGAGAGGTAACAAGGAGATTACTAAATTACATGCTTTCTTCCCAGTTCAGCTCTTCCATTTGCTCTCAAGTACTGCAGTCTTTGTCATGCTTGATCGGTCTTTCTTGGCAGCTGCAGGGAAGATGTAACATGGGAAAAAAGCCTGGAGGTGTCCAAGAATGAAAAAGTGTTCCAGATGCTACCGTTTCCATTTGTAGCCGTAGTTAAATGGGAGTTTGAACTGGATCAGCACAAAAGGCAAGACTTTATCCTTTGCTGACTGCATAGCAAAACAATTTCCTCTAATATTTCCACGACTGACAGGCTGGGCCTTACCTGAGGCAGCTGGTTTGCAGAGGAGTCAAATTTTTGATCCAGGTATCTGGTCATCAACACATTGTAAGGGTGGTTGCCCGTAGTGTTGTGGCACTCATCAAATATCATCAGAGTGAAGATGGAGAGGGAGCTAAGGATCCCTTTCTCCATGCTATTCACAAGAATCTGGGGTGTTAGCACAATGATGTCACTGTCCTGTATAACATTTTCTACAGAGATATTTGCAACTGTTTCACCACAAACTCCTTGAACAGAGTACCTGGAAAGAAGATACAAAAAACAGGATATGAAAAAGGCTATCTTGCTGGGCAAAGAAAGACCGAAAACTGGGCTTTTCAGCAAGCTTGATAGGCAGTTACTAAGTTACAAATGTCAAACAGTTGAAGCTGGCAGTTTGACCACAGAAGCTGAGAAAAAAAGCTGAGAGTAAATAACCATATATTCAACTACCATTAACAAAAATATATTATATTTGAGGAGTGATGAACTTGTACATTTAAGCTACCTTTGTCAGTTCACATGCAACATCCCTTTTGTGTACATCATCAGACTATTTCTGTCCAGCAGCCTCCTTTTCCCATAGCTATAAGGATACATATGTGGATGTTCAGTAATCAGTTCCTTCAAAATCAGAAGATATAGGTTGCTAATGCCCCTCTAAGCAATTTGCAGTCCCATCTGACAGCTGGACTGTCATTTTCTGACTAGGGGTTGAAAAAACAAAGAAGGTTGGGTGTTGCACTTGGACACGGAAATAACGACACAGACTCTGGGTTCTTTCCAGGCCAAAATGCCTAAATGGCAATGCCCCCTAGGGCTCACGTTTTATTTACATCTTTTTGAGAATACCCATGGATTGGAAGATTAAGTTACCACCTTCAAATCACACTGGTCAAAGGAAAAGTCCATCAAACGTCTCCGCCTTAGGAGAAAGAATTCAAACAATCTGGACCGGTTAGCAAAACATGGCTATGTTTACAGAAGGTGCCTGAGAATTCTTATCTACAGCATTAAAACATGGAAGCACTGAAAAACTCAGGGCAACAGTTGGGTCCTTCCATTTAGAAAAGGGGGACTCTGAGAATGGCAAGAGGAATCCCACTGCTACTGCCTGGAACTGCCTCATCTTTGGAAGCAGGGGTGAAAGGAGCCTCAAGAGAGAACACACCTTACCCTGTTCCATAGACAAGTACAGAAATACTTTCACCATTTCCATAGATGTGCAACAACCAGTGCTTAAACTCTCCAAAACCAGACTTTAGATTCTCCAAAGAAAGTGTGCCATGGTGATGCCACTCTTGCAGCTACGCATCGTCCCGATCTTACTGTCAAACACTCTTTTTCACCAGCAAATGCATTACATCTTGCTCTAGCCACAGCTGACCTATAGGGCAGTTTATTTTCTGTGGAGAAAGCCACCAGATGGAATCACACTTACCCACTTCTTTCAAAATGCTGCTTGAATACATTTTTCTGTTGCTCATACACTGGCACTTTGGTTGCAAGGAAGACAACTTTTGCCTTTCGTCCTGAAGGAACGTTTTGCAAATGATGTTCACAAATCAGAAGTGCCACAAAAGTTTTTCCAGATCCTTCAAACAGAAACCATGAAAGGTGAAGCACTAGTATGAAAGGGTGCATTGGTAAGCAGTAGCTAGTCTCATCTGAGTGCCTTGTAACAAAGGGGAGCTGACAACGGGGCTGTTAGACTTCCAGACTTGAACACATTTGGAACAGATTTGAACACAAGCTTACTCAGGTGGGGAATCATTCCCTTCTCTCTCAGAGTCTGTAAAGGCCATTAAGCAGTCACTAGGGATTAAAATCCATCTGCAGTTGTATTTGAATTCTTTGAAATCACTGAGTCTGTTTTTCACTCTTAGCCTGTGCTCTCACATCAAATCAGACTATGCATAGACAACAGGCCATTTCAGCTTCCATCCTTCCCCATGCAGCCTTGCTCCTCTTACACTTATTTGCCTTTGGCCCTCAGGCTTGCTGTGCAGGCTCCCCAGAGCTCTTCCCTGTCCCTGCCTCTGTTATCCCACCTGCCTCTCCAGGGCTCAGGGGAAAATTAGGCTGCCTTGTTGTAGGCATTGCAGTAGAGAAGACACGGGAGCCTCAGGCTAACTCACCCTATTTTTCCTTCAACTTGCAAGACAAACTTCTTAAATTTTATCTGCAAAGATTAGTGACTGACTTTAACAGAAAATTCTACACTGAGGAGTGAGAAAGCAGAAATCAAACATGGAAATGAATGCTGAATGTGCTGAATACAAGCACTGATGTGCCAAGAGACATGTCTGTTTTGCCAGCCTCTGTGCTGCCCATGGTCATTAACTGCAGGGTAGATTTGGATATGCTGCAAGGAAGAGAGCTTTTAAATAAACGGCTGAAGAAGTCTGATCCATCCTTTACCGTTCCCTATCCTTCATAGCCATCTGCGCCAAGAGACTTTTTCTAAGAAATGTCTGTTTTCTTACCTGTGGGGGCACAAATCAATGTGTTTTTCCCATCAATAGCAGGCTGTGCAAGCTCAATCTGGTAGCTCCGAGCCTTCTTTGGTTCATAAACAGATGAAGACTCGTAGACCCTTTCTAGGATAGAACAGTGTTTTTGTGAAGAGTGTGAAGAGCAATAAAAATGCATAAAATATGCTGTGCCCCACATAGTTGCTATCTAAAATGATAAACGTAGAGTCCTTGCAGTCTACACAGAACATTCTCTGGCAGAAAAGCCTTCTCACAGGACAGATACACCAAACAAGAATTTTGTGTAGGTTTCATGGCACACTTTTGTTACCCCTCAACTGTGATTCATAAAATGAACTCATTTCAAGGTCTTGGCTGACAACTCTCACTTCAACTAGTCTTTTTTCACCTCAGAAGGAAAACAAAAGGGATTATTTTTCCCAAATGTGTGCACAGGATTTATTTTAGCCTTCTGCTCTACACACTTTTGAAGTTATTACTCTCTTAAACTATGGTCTTGTTAGAGTGTTTGGAATTATGGAACAGGAACTAGAAACTGCTGGTGGAGCAAAATTTGCCATGACAGTCACTGCACAGATCCTTTGCAGTCACATTCAGCTCTCTAAACCTGTTAATATCAGGTCATGTATGAATTAATTATATCAGAGAAGAGGTGCATCAACAACAGGCTGGTGTTTGGGAACCTTTTTTGATAATGTGCTCACAGAACAACTTCTCACTAGAAATGTGGTAAATGAGGGGCAACCCCTAACACTCACAGAGATCCTTTAAACATTGAAAGAGAAGACAGCTAAATCAAGTCAGAGATTTGTACTAATTCCTCAGTACCTTCCTTTGTGGCACACTACAACTGTGTCCGTCGGGAATCTAAGGAAATGGAAAATACCAACCACAAACTGTTTGAAGTTCTTAAGTCTTACCTGAAACTGAAGAGACATTTTCACTGAGGTTATCACATTCTGCTTCTTCAGAAAATGTCATCATGGTTTCAACGTAATTCTCAGAAGCATCTGTTATTTCACCATCAACATCTTTGCCATTATCTGTATAATTGGGAAAAAAGGCATGTTATTGATCCTTATGAGTTTAAAACGTATTTGCTGTGACAACAAGGTGAAGGAGTTGGTTGCTGGAAGAAAAAGACTATATAAAATGATCCTGCATACAGGCTCCTTTTCAAGGAAAATGGATAGCACTGAGAGCCTTGGGTTTAGAACAACCACATGCTCAATGCATGCGTACCCATCCCTTAAAAATCAAAGGAGACAACAGATCGGGAGGAAGGTTTATCCTCTGTGTTTAGTGACAAGAAGTCACTGTGTAACACGGACATTAACCACAAGCATGAAAAATACCTAGGAATTCAAAGAAGCTTTGTAAATTCAAGAGTCTGCTCTCCCTTTCTCCCCACCTTCTGAAAGGATCTAGAAATTGTAAGACTATCTCTATCCCTTATCTTACACAATGATCGAATTTTCCTTGGCCTTATAATTAGTACTTTCTCAAAGAACCGTCCCTGGGCCTTGCATGAAGAGTCTCTTTGCAAACAGAACATGTGATCACAAAGCACTGCTTTTGGAGTGGGAGAAAGAGCACATTTGCACATCAATCCAGCTCCAGAAAGTACACAATGTCTGCAGTTAATTTCTACTAGCAACTCTTCTTAACTGCAAGCTGTAAAATGCTTCCAGAACGGACAATGTTTCTTGAGTAGGCCGACTTTGGCTTTGCCGAGTTGGATGTTAGAGGAAGCTGCCCCAAAAGACAGCGATATCTTTAACTTAAAAAATGTAACCGTCAACCAAACAATATGTATAGCCACCAGCTACATAAAATAGTACCTACATACATGTAGGTATTATTCCTACATATTATTTTACCTATATTTTAATGAATTTATTAATTATGTATACAACTTTATGCATACGTAATAATTAATTCTCCAGGTAAGAAATTACACCCTTTACTTCATTTAAAAAAACATTTCAAAATAAGAAATATAGTTTAAGAAGCCACTTAAATACAGCTTATCCCTGTTGCTAACTAAAAAAACAATTCAAACAAGCACCTAGGGAGACAGCAAAAGTAGATATGAAGATATACAGTCCAGTTTATCTAAAATAACTTTTTTAATAGCAAAGTAATGTATTCTGCTCTACATTCTCCTATTCTGCAGGCTACTTATATAGCTGTTTTTCAATGAGGGAGAGGTAAATTCAATGACAAAAGCAGAATATTATGAGACACAATTCCGCACTTTTACAAAATATGAACATAATAACTTGGTAACGGCTGCTCATCTATTTCTCAAAGAAAAAAGTATATGATTTGCTCTGTGGATCATAAAAGTGTATCACTCTCTAGACTATACCATTACTAATCATATTTTATCAGAAAATATTGCATCCATCGCAACTCAAGCGACCAAAAAGATGGCAAAAGTTGAATTACAGAAGAAGGGAAGGAAGAAGATAACTATTTGGCTAGTTTATGCCTTCAGAGCCTGTTTGAAGTATCATTCCTAACCATCTGAGAGGAAAAATACTCAAAAACTAATTTCTGCCTGTTTGTAGGATAGTACTTGTATTTCATTTTACATAAAAGACATCTAAAATAAATTTTGAAATTTTAGACAACAAAGTAGTCTGATGGTATCATTCTAAATTAGTCTGATTCTCCTGATAAAAAATTACTGTCTGGTACAAGAATGGGAAAAGAGCATCATAAAAACAATTCACAGTTTACCTTCTCTTATATTCCACAGTTCACTTGCATTGTAGTATCCTGCATTATCCAATGCCAGCTGGAGACTCTTGGGCCAGTTTTCCTTATCCGAGCGACAGAGGCATTCAATGAGTTTAGTTATCCCGGCCGCTTTGCTTCTGTATTCACTGATCTGAGCACACCACAAACAGAAAATGCTGCAGGTTCTGAGTGATCAAACCCACTGCTCTTTGCTTAGTAGGGGAATTTGTTATGTTTGATGTTGAGAACTGCATTTCCTTCTCCATGAATAAAAGCTTTACAGCAAGATTCAGCTTCAATTCTGCCAGCGTAGCCACACACCAAACTTAGCTGGACTACGATAGGTAGGCTATTTGTTTGAATATCTGAATATGGTCTGAAACATCACAGAGCCATTCTGCGAACTTCTGTCTGGCAAAGTCCTTGTAATAAACTGTATCTGCCATAAGCCTCTGAAGCTTTCAATTTCAGAATAGGAAAAGAAAAATTATAAAAGTTATGGCAGACCTGACACTTGGTCAGATGCAATAGCTTTCCAAACGTTATGTATCTCCATAAAGAAACATCACTTTAAAAACAAAGTAGTCGCAAACAATCCTTCTCAGGAGTCACAAGGAGCGAGAACACCTATCAGACTCCTTCACAGAGCATCAGTACTCATTATTAACCAGTCATAAATGATGAGTGCTTGGTAACATCACTTCTTATCAGTCATCAATAACAGCACCAAGTTAGAAACGAGTAGCAGAACAGCAGCTTCACATCCAAAGGCAGTGCAAATGCTAGCAACTTCTGTGACACAGCACTTAGCTGATGACTTCAGACCTCAAGTTCCATTTCACACTATGGTGAACCCCTGCCTTTGGGTGCTGACCAAACTCAAAGCGCTACACAAAGTTTCTACAGTTAAGGTAACAGGATATATCAAATCCCATGACAAGCAACAATCAATTTAGGCAACATCTAAACACCAATTTCCCTACTTCCATCTGTATTTTTTGCAGCATTAATGCCATGTGAATGCTTTGCATTTGAATAGACCCACAGAAAGGGGTCTATTTCAAAGGCATAGCAAGGCACCCTTTCACTGCAATGTGGCACCTTCCAGAGCCCCTGAGGTCTCCTCAGGTGAGTCGGGACTCACAAAGACACACAGCTGAGTACTGTCAACACCAAAACCACCCCACTCCGCCTCCCTACCTGCAACCCTTTTACATGTTCCCTTACCCACTGGGCCAGAGGGGTGAGAATGAGAAGTGCAGGTGTCACAGACAGCACTGCTGCGGGATGCTGCAGCCACACAGCAAAGCCTCTTCTAAGGAGAAGAAAGCAAAGTCCTTTCCCAGGGGACTGGCCAGCCATCCTCCCCATTAGCCACCTGTCACATAGGCACTGATTCATCCCACAAGTGAGGTAGCCAGCACTTCTCTGATGCAAAACCAGGCAAATACCAGCATTTTACCATACCTGCAGGATCTCATCACACTCCCTCTCTATCAGGCATGTGTTTATGTATGGCATGATTGCTGCCGGATCAACTTCTAGCATTGTTGCTTCTATCCGCTTCAACAGCTGCCTGTGCAGCTCCAGTTTTTCCAGCTTGCTGAAGTCCCAGTTTTCGATTGCTTCTGCCAGTCCAGTGTAACCTTTCAGAAAAAGAGACAAACTGTTACTGTGAATTCAATCTCTAGCTAGAATAAGTAGGAACAAGCGGAAAAAACATTTTCTCACCACACCAGAGAAATTAAAATTATTTTGTCCTGTAAATGACAAAAATCTAGGTGAACCACATACAATTTTTACCTAATAATTGACTATTTTCCTTTATAGCACTTGTATGTCTAATATGAAAAACCCTATGCTAAAAAAGCAGTAGCACCTGCACAAACAAAAAAGAGTTGCTACACAATGTCACAGGTCACATCACCCAAGCAACTATAACCACTCCTGTCTTTCAGTCATGCAATCCTTGGAATTCTTGCATTCCATGATACTCTTCCACAGGATTCCCAGAGCAAAGGACACTGCTCAGAATCACAAGATGCTTTGGTGGCCTTTTCTTTTATTTACCAGCACTTTAGCTTTTACTCTTGTCCTTGGCTCCATCCTCCTTCAAAAATCCCTGCAGTGATGGATTCAAGCCAGTCCCTGACTGAAAGCAGTACAGACACCTGCAACCTAGACAGTCATCAAATAGCTGAAAATACTGTCCTGGAACAGACAGTGGCAGGGAAGCATATCTTAAGCACTTATGTGATTTGCTGTGTAGGCTTCTGAAGTGGAAAAGATCAGGGTCCCAGAAGAACTTGTGGGCAAATAGAAGGACTTTGCCTAACTTCTTATTTCCTTTTAGAAGAGCAGGAGAGTGGTGTGGATACTTACCACCATAATGTCTTTGGTCTGATTATTACTTATCCCTGCATCTGCCAAAAAGAAGAGTAATCCTAAATTCTAGTCTCTGGCCCAGTTAACAAGTAGTTGGGATAGCACTTTGAATCAGCAGGCTAACTGTTTCAGGTTTTTGCTGAAGATACACCAAACTGAACACCATCAGCAGTTTCAAAGGAGATACTTCTTAAATTCAGTTGACAGGATTATTACAGACTGGTGAAAGGTTGCTCTGGACCTGCTTTAAGGGATAAGTGGGCTACATCCAAGTGATAAGAAGTTTTTTAATATTTGTTCACTGAGATAAGTATTCATAATTAATGGTAAGGAAATGCAAAAAAAAGTAGCTTATGGCATGAGATTGTGGGGTTCAAGATATCCAATAAATCGCCAGCAAGAATCTATGATACAATATACATGTATAGAGGAAAGCTGGCAGATGCAGCTAATTTTATACTTTCACAATATCTTCTGCTCCATTTTGTAAAGGAAATTGGGTAAGGAACTTACACATCAAGTAGTTATAGCTACTGTGGAACAATCATCTTTATAAACTACTAATGGCTACTTACTTCTTGAAACAGAAGACTTTCAATGCCACTGAGTAATTTTTAAAAATTTTTAAAAAGTAATTTAAGACTCTGTCGTGGAGTGAAGTTATCCCATGACACCAGTTAATCCCCACGCACATCCTGAAACCATTTGGCTTTCTCTTTCAGGGGATTTAGCCTCCTTTCATTGTACTTGGTGAGAACAATGGCTGTCTTGTTTCTTCTCTAAAGGCTCTGAGACAGACAAGTCTCCTGTCAATGAGGCTTTCTCTATACTGAGAATTGTTCCAGCTGCTTCACCTCTCGACAGGCTTATTTCCAGACTCTGTCAACTTGTCTTTTCCTACCGCATCTCACCTGGTGTGACAGGACCGGCAGCTGAAGCCCAGGGCCGACGGAGCGACGCTGCCGGTGCCGGGAGCACCGGGCGGCTCTGCCCGGCTCCCGCTGAACGCGGGCGGCAGCGGCGGCTGTGCCAGCGCGGGGAGCAGCGCACAAACCCCGCCCGGGAGCGGGACCCACCTGCGGCAACCAGGGCATCCAGGAAGCCCCGCAGCCAGCCCTCCGTCTCCAGCAGCAGCACGGCGTCCAGGAACAGCGCGGCGGCCGCCGTCACCCCCTTCTCCTCCTCCTTTCGGACTCTCNGGTTCAGGCTCCTCTCGATGTACCGCCTGTAGCAGCGCAGGTTCCTCTTCTCCTCCGCCGTCATGGCGAGGCCGGCTGCGCACCGCCGGCAGCGGTCCCGATCCCGGCCCTGCTCCTGCTCCCGCTCCCGCTCGCGCTCCCGGTTCCGGTCCCGGACCCGGCTACGTGCGCGGAACCCGCCCGAGCCCCGGTACGGGGAGAGCTGCTATGGAGTGAGTGGTAGCCGCCCCGACGCAGGGAGCGACGGGAAAAAGAAATTTCAGTCCAGCTCGAGAATGGAAACCGAAAGCGGTGGAACGGTGCTTTCCGCCTGCGTCTGTCCTCAGTAAAAGAAAAAGGGGACGCGCCCCGCCACCCCCGCCCCAACTAACGATGCACGCATGCACACGGTTGGAAAGGCTGCAGCCAGCCCCTTCTGCGGCTGCCAGGGTGAGAAAAAGCACAGCGAAGAAATAGGAGTAAAAGCATCGCCGTACTTTCTCCTACCTCTTGTCCTCAGAAAAACCTGAACAAGTTTTTATGAGCTGTATCCTGGCGTTTTTTTAAAAGGTAGAAGCACTTTTAAAAGCTTTTAGGAAGTGGATCAGGCAAGTGAACATCAAAGGGGCAATCCTGTTGCAGAGCCGAAAGCACCCACAGTCAGAAGTGATGCTAAACATGAGAACTCCACGTGCAAACCTCCCATCTCACCGTGCGCTGAGCGGATGTGCCACACTCAGACAGACGACTGACAGGTACTGGCCCAACACAAACAACACAAGACCACTGAGTCATGGGCTTGTACTGGAAGGACAGGGATAGCAGGGGCAGAAGAAGGAGCATTGAGGAAGGCACTGACATTGCATTTTCTACTCCTTTCTAGTCCATCTTTACTCTCAAGTACTTATTTAATATCCTTCCTTTCCTTTCTCTTAAGTCTTCTGTCTATTGAAAGAGTGAGGCTGCCGAGGGAAGTGGTGGAAGGTGTTTAAGAAAAGACTGTATGTGGCACTTAGTGCCATGGTGTGGTTGACAAGGTGGTCAAAGGTTGGACTCAATCATCTCAAAGGTCTTTTCCAACCTAATTGGTTCTGTGATTCTGTGATTTCACAGTAAATAAGGAAAGTACTCTTCTTCTAAAAAGGTTATAAAGGTCATTAGGGAGTTTTGCAACAGCCTTTGGTGTGGTTTGTTGTGTAAACCTGATGCCAGACAGCATGAGCCTGAGCAACACATGGATTGCTGTGATAGAGTAGGCAAGGGGCAGCAGGACTTCCATAGGTAATTGCATTTTCATTCTGTAAGTCAAGAGGATATTAATACATCTGTTATAAATACATATTATAATATTGGCTTTCCGCAATTATTAAAAGGATGCTATATGTATAATGTTAAGGTAGTTTTACTATAAGGATATAGGTTTTTTTGTAACAATAGCTAACGCCTTTATTTCTGTTATTATTAGTACTAAAATAGCTGATATAGTTATGCTTGTGGTAATTGAACTGCTGCTTGGTAATTGAACTGCAATTGAATTGTCTGCTTGGTTGGATAACACCCAGTGAATGTATAATGAAGACCCCTGCTACTGACATGCCAGCTATCAGCAGCTACCGTCTGCAGACACCATGGACCAAGGCCCAAACTGGAGGTGATAACAAAAACGGACTAAAACCACAGCCAAGGAACACACATGCTCTAAAAAGGCGGACCTGAGGAGGATCCATGCTAAATAGTTCCTAGGAAATGTAAACTAGTTTAAGGGAAAGTTTGAATATGTATAATTGTTTATGAATATGCATTAGGCTGATGCAATAGTAAAGGTATGTAAAGGGTGTCCTCACGATGGCAGGTGTGCTCTTGGCTGAGTGCCAAGAGTACCCAGCGCTGTAACTTTTGCTTTATTGTTTTTGTCCCTTAATGTCTCTTTATTAAAACTCTTAAATTTTAACAGGAGAGTGAACCTCGTTTTTCACATATCCAAATTTCAAAAAAACCCAAGCATTTCAGAGGCCTTCTTTCCATCGTTATGTAAGAAAGATGGTTGTGTATTGATGCCTCTGTTTAAGGACTAATTTGCCTCCAAACACAGGAGTGGGGCTGCTGAGGGCAAGGGGATCTGCAGCAGGTAAGGTCCCTGGGGAAACCAGAGTGCTCTTTTCCCAGGATGGCTCTTTGCTTGCATCCTACCTACATTCCCAGGGATCCTCCATTCCTCACACTGTCCTTGACTGCAACGTGCACAGACTCCTGCTTCAGTTTTCCATGCCTAATGCTGAATAAAGTAAAATACACAAGAGCAAGGGTTGCTTTGGCACTGAGACCCAAAGCAGCTCTTTGATGTCCTGAGGGTCTAATATTATGTGTACGGTGAGCGGTTAAGACACAGTAACCATGAACATCAATACAAAATGAATTAGATTTGCTAAGTCCCTTGAGTTTTGTGTGGAAGACTTGAACTGACTGTATACTTGCCTGAGAAATGAGTTGATAAGTTATGCTGTATCTCCCTCTGTTGACCAAGACTTGAATCACCCTTGAGTAAAAGTCAAGGGAATGGTGGCTTTCTGAGTGTAGTCTTATTTCTACAGAAGGAATTTAAGGTGATCTTTAAAACTGCCCATTTCTGTAAGTTCCTCAGTAATAATCCACTATGCAGAGAATAAAAAATTAGAAAAAAAATTGAATGTAATTATTAAATTGTAATTAGTGTCGTGTGAGACCAGAATAGTAGGTTCTGTTGTGGCAGAAGAAATGCATAAAGTTTTTGATAGAAAACAGCAGACAAGGAGGGCTGCAATTCCTAATCCTTTCATTACTGCAGAATGCATGGATGTGCTTCAAAATAACATACGGTGCTGGGCTGGTTGCCTCACTGCAGTATCTGCTGCCTCTCTTGCAAAATCCTCACAGGTGTCTGGCTCTAAACCAAGGGTCTGAAACACCTTTTGAACAAACACAGCTGTTCCCATTCCTTGGTGACGCCTCCATCTGATCCCATTGAACCTTCCCTTGGGCTAACCTGTAAGAGCAGCAAATGTCTTTTGAAAGTGACGTTTTACATGACATTTTATGTTTCTTGGGAAAAAACACAATCTCTGTTTAAAATTCTTTTCTCCACCTTAAAATGTTCTTTCTCTTTTCTGAAGACTTTTATATCCCATTCACGAAGGCATGGGAAGACACCCTGCAGAGATCTTCGAAGACACTAAAATTATGCTAGAGCTTACTTTTACTCTTTGTAGGGCAGAAGACAAGAAATGGAAGAAAAGATTATTTAAATTACCTTTGCCTGTTCTATGTCAGGAACTCAGCGCAGCTCGTAAGCAGCTTTGTAACAGAGAAATGATCCTTGTGGCACTCTCATCTTCGGCTTAAGGAAAATCTTCAAGATAATGTCTACTTCAAATCTTCAAGATACTACTACATTTGAAGGAGGCTTGAATCTCCTTTAATGCTTTCAGCCTTCCCTTGTGAAATTAACATCAGTTTTTATTGTAGTGTATTTTTTCTCAAGCCCTTTGCGTCCTGATACAGTGAGACAGAAGCTACACCTGAACTCAAGAGCTGAACATACAAAGAAACAGAGGAAAGGGCAGAGGGGCTGACAATGGTTGTTAATGTTTTGTGTCTTAGGAAGCAGACCTGGTGAATGCTGCCAGCAGGGCTGTTCAGGGCTGCTCACTGATACACCTTGCCTAACTGGGAGCTAAACTTATTTTTCACAAGATTTCTAAAGTGTCTTTGTCGACCATCATGTATGATATTTCAGTCCTGTTTTTCAACAGGCATTTGGTACTGCACTGTCCTCTCCTCCAAAATACTGCAGGAGTTGATGGTCCAAGGAAATTTTTTAAATCCTGGAAAGCAGTGCAATAAAATGATAAGAGGCATTTATGACTGACAGCAGCTGAAGATGCCCAAATCTTCATTATCTCAATTATTTTAATGTCTACTTTTTCGTTAGAAGGCTCATACTGGGAAGTAAATCTCTGAAATTATCTTGTGCATTCTCCACAGTATTCAGCACACTCATGTCCCATAGGTAGCAAAAAGGAATTAGGTTCCACTGATTAATGTGCATTGAAGTCTTTACAGGTTTGATTGGCCAGAAGGACTCCCTCCCATGTGACATAACAAATAGGAAACAGTAGGAATTATCAGCCCAGTCAAACATCATGGAATTTACCTGTGGCCTGAGCAAAAATGTAAAAATAAGTGTATAATGCCTGATTTGCAAAGAAGCAATGAAACAAACTTAATGCGACACACTGTGTGGGATTTGTTGCTAATCTCATCATTATCTATTGTAGACTTTAGATAGAGAATGCTCTGTTCACTAATTTCTCAAAGACATCTATATGCACACAGTGGGACCTACGTCCCGGTCGGTGTCTTTGAGGGGAAGGCCTGCTGAAGAAAAACAAATACCGCTTCTGTCAGGTTCCACCTAGAAAAAGCACATTAACAGGAACCACCCGTAACATTCCCATGTTAATAAATTATCTTTCTTAATAAGAATATGTATTAGTGTAAAAGCTGTGAAACATTTTCAGTCTAAGGACATGAGCCCATTTAGAGAGTTATATATCTCCTCTTCAGTCAGTGCAGACTGACAGACAGATGTGAAGAGGAACAGCCTGAACCCTGTGTCTTGATGGGTGCTCAATTTGTTAAGTAAATCCTGATACATAGGGTGTCATATTTTCACCTCTCAGCCTGGTGTCCCTTTGGCACAGTCTGGCTGACCACACAGGTGCCTTTAGGCTAAGTTTCTTGCACATCAAGTGTTTCCATGGTATTGAAGCCCACCTGCACCCATGCAAATACTTGTTTCCCCCACACCACAGGTAGAGCAGATGCTCAGCTGATAAACACAGACTTCAGGTGCACTGTGCTGCCACAGCCACTGGAGTCACGTACAGCATGGCTTTGTTTGCGCCAAACTGCTGTTCACATGATAATCCAGTTGGAGTCAGGGGTAAAAGCTGCTGCTGTGGAAGTCAGTGGGAGCTCAACCACCCTTCTTAAGCACAGCAACACTCACACAATAAGACTGTTCATGTCAGTAAGTTTGTCTCTGTGTATCGACATAGCTGTGTCTGATTGACCCTCCTTTGGCTTCATCTTTGGGTGAATGAATGAATGAAAAATGCTTAAACTGAGCAAGCATACTAGCTGTTCACTCAAACACCAAAGGTTCCAGAAAAATGTCCCAATTTGAACTCCCCTGATGCAGCTTCATTCTCTTTCCTTAGGTCCTATCTCTGGTCACCAGAGAGAGATCAGCACTTCCCTTTCTGCTGTCCCCCTTGAGGAAGGTGTAGACTGTGATAGTGTCACCCCTCAGCCTTTTCCTCTCCAGGGGGAGCAAACCAAGCTACCTCAGCCTTTCCTCCTAAGTCTTTTAATTCCTTAGCCAGTGGCTTAAGCACAGGATGACTCACATGGGTCTCACAAGTCCTTTAACCCCTGTTTATCCTCTCAGGCTATGTTTCCACTAATGCAACACCACTGACCTCAGTGGATATATCCCTGACCTTCAATCGAGCAGCAAGTAGAGAAACAGTCCCAAAATCCCTCAGCAATGACCAGCTCTGTGGTGTTCTACCCTGAGAGCATACACTGGTATCATCCAATAAACTCTCTCGCTGTAAGCATAAAGGCACAGTTCTCATTGAATTAACAATACCCAGCAACCTCTCACACTTCCTGAATTCCCCCATGATCCTACTTCCCAGTCACTAAAAGGTGGCTTACAGAAGTGCCATAGCATGAAGGCTAACTACTTAGTGAAACAAATGTCACTCTATTAAAACAAGGTATTTTGGCTTTGTTGACGTCAATCTGTAATTGCTAACCCACTTCTGTTTGCTAGTGCATTTCAGAAATAGCTAATCATGTTCACAATGGACAGAAATCTGTGATATGCCATGGATTATGGGCTTAGAAACTAGGAAACCAATGGTACATGCTGGTCTCAGTGGCTTGTATATAGCTGGTTTTAACATATCTACTAGGCAAGGTGTTCCCCACAGAAAACAACTCAAGAAATTGGCTGTGAGTGTGGGAGATTTGAAAGACCTGTGAGGGAAGAGGAGGCAACAGCTCCCATGTTCCCTGCTCCTGTGGTGCAGGCACTGCTGGCCCATGTCTCGCCAGGGTTGTGGGCCCGGAGCTCACCTGCAGTGTTTGGCAAAGGCACTCCCTGAGGCCATGCCTGCCCACAGGGGCCAGACCCCCCTGCACTGGGAACACGAATTAAGCAACGCAATAAATTTTAATGTTTAAGGTATGACGTTATTCATATGGACACTGCCGACTGAGTGTGTATCCCACAGCACTGCAGCAGGGGTCTTCTTCAAATGTAATACTTCTAATCACGTGAAAAGCCCTCCGAGAAACAAAAAACCAAAAACCCTCAGAACTCACTGACGTCATTGCACAGAGCTCTTGATCAATCGCACAGTGATAGAATTGTATCTGGGAAAGTACCCCTGCACTCTGTAATACTATAATTACAAGAATTATTAATGTGATGAATTGACATAATTGATGTTTTAATGGAAAATGAAATTAAGGGGTCAGTTTGTTACCCTTCTAAGAAAGCAATTCTAGGAGAAAACATTGAAATACAATAAATCTGACCCTTTTGACTAAGTTTGTGGCCATCTCTGATTTTCTGCAGAAATGTACAACTAGTAATATTTCACTCACTATTTTGGTTTGTCCATGGCTCATAAGTGTGTTTTCATGGACCTGCACAGAAGCACCAAAAACATGCCAAGAGCTCAAAAAACAAGGAATAAAGTTATTTTCAATTACTGAGGCTTAGAATTGCATTTCCCCAGAGTGTCAGGGAAATATATGGGGGAATTTTCAGCACAGCAGAGGAGATCAATTTCACAGATATGCCACTCCTCTCTTGCATCTCCCTGTGCTCCTCCCTTTCAAAGAAGAAATAGTTCACTCATTGTGAGCTATTTTAGCCCAGGTCTGACACTGATCAGTGTTCTTAACTAAAAATAGTCCTGAATTAGGGTTACCTCTTTTTTTCAGAGTACTTTAGTAACACAGATTTTAGTCCCAGCCTTAGGGATTCAACTGGAAAAGAGGGCAACAGAGAAACAGATACTTGGTAGGAAATACAAACGAGGCCTGCTCTCCATTCATGTCTTCTCCTTCCCTAAGGCAGCTGCCAGTCTTTATCAATATCCTGGTGACCAGCACAGTCACCTCTTCTGAGACATCAGCACCTTCTGTTCCCAAGTACACTGTGAACAAATCGCATTGCTTTCTCAACCTTAATCTCACTCCACCTTCTAAAACTAAAATAAATTACCCAGATCCACACTCTCTATCTTCCCAAAAATCTAACCCCGAAGGTCATCATGTTCCTAACCTAAGAGATACAAACTGGTTGTATTTGCTAACATCAGCACCGAATGCTGCCAGGGGAAGCAGCTGCACAGCTTGTCAGCACCCTCTCCTTGCAGCAGTTGCTTCACCTTCACTTGAGGTCCAGAACAATCATCTCATTCAAGTAGCCCTCATGAATGAAGTTTTCCTCCAGAGCACCAAATGCGAGGCTGTATGAACATCAGGAGGGTTGAAATCAGATGGCACCAGACTTGGCCTCAGCAGGGTTCACCATTTGACCGCAAGCAGGTGGGGAATTAGCCATGCTCTGAATCTCCTGGCACAGGCATGCGAAGGGCTTGTGCAGCCCAGGTGCACGGGAAGGGGGGATGGAGCCCTCAGCACGCCTGGCAGTGCCAGCCATGCACAGGGGAGAAACTGAACCAAAACACACCCGACCCAACCACTGGCTGCTCTTTCTCCTGGGCACTGGAAGCACACTTCTGGCTTTGCCTCCAAGGCTGTCACCCAGCCCCACCACTGTGCCATCAGGGGAGGACACACTGCAATTTACAACACAACTGCAAAGAAGCCTGAGAAGAAGTGTCATCTGCTCTGTGTTGGTCATAGCAAGCCACTGTTCAGGATCTGTCTGCGCTGTAGTGTCTGTCACTCTCTTCCCATCAGTTTCTTCAGGGATGTGCAAGCAGCAGAGAGTTCCCAGATGAATAAGGCAGACTAGCAGCAAGGTCCTGAGCTGATCCAGCCTTGGGATGAGAGTTTGCAGGGTGCTACTGGAGAAATTCAGTATGTCTATTCCTCATTTAACCACACTGCAATCTGCATGTCTTCCTGCAATTTCCACACTCCTTGCTGAAATCCACAAATACCCCAAAAACACCCAAAGCACTATAAAACAAAGGTGAAAAGCCCTTCATATCCAAGTTTTCAGACTGGATTTTTCTCTCACAAATGAAGTTCTGTATGGTTCTCTCAGGCAAGAATCAAGTCTTTAGAGGTTTAGATTCAGCACAGTGTGTAGCAAACAGTTTATTAGAGCGACATTTGTGGACATGCAGGTCTCAGTCTGGCAGAGACACATGCACACAAACACTGCATTGGAATCAAAGTAACTTGCATTAGGAGAGCTGCCCCTTACACAGAGAGCATTCACTTGATTGGGACCAGGACCACTAACATCTGTCCTGTCTTCTGGAATTATCATTAACATCCTCGAATTAACTGTCCTCCGGTTCTGTGTGGGTGTTTGGGGAAAACAGGAAAGGAAAAGGCATGCATGTGATTATAATAGTTATTCCCGGGGACTAACAGAGAAAATAGCTCCACATGTCATTAACTAAGCACATAAATAGCGTGTGAGGATTAAAACACAGAGACACATGCACACGTAATACATCACATCATATCACACCATATCACTCCACTCTTTTTACTGTTTCTGAGACTTCCAAGCCGATGCTTAGGCTGTGTGGTTTTTTGGGAAGTGTAGGGGCACCCTCTAGCGTTGTCATTTGGAAAAAGCACATTGTGTCCCAGCCCCTTAAACTTTTATCCCACCACAGTAGGACAGGATGAAAGGTGGCTGGAAAAGTTGCCGAAATTGTATCTACGTCCTTCATCAGGATGAAGTGTAAAGCGAACAACCTGGATGACAGCAAATGAAGTACATCAGAGCCCATCTTTCCAGGAAACGAGGTACAACGCTCTAACAATTTTAGTGCTCACCTTTCATCAAATCAGGCAGCTGCCAGGTGTGGGCAGCTTTGCTTTCTTAAGCTTTGCACTTACTGTCCCTTCTGGTCACAATGAAGCGTTTGTCTTAAGGATAGGAGTTTTCTCACCACTTCACTTATCCAAAAGAAGTAAAGTTTGTTTTCATAATTTCTGAAATTGGACGGTTAGAGGGACATCTGAATGCATATTTCACAGCTAAATCTGACATGAGCAGTGTATTTCGTATGTGCATTTTTGGACAGAGCAACCACCATTAGAGCAAGAGAGCGGTCCTTTTCCCAGCTTCAGTGCCCCTTACAGCAGATGAGTCTGGCAATATCACTGCTGTCCACTACGGTGACCCGAGAGGGTGCCAGTGGGGAGGCAGCTCTGCAGCCCCATTACTTCATCAGCACAGAGTGCTGAGAGTCTAAGTGACTCTGCTGGGAAGGGCAGTGAGACAAAACAGAGGGCCTCCTGCTCCTGCGGCAGTTCTGGGTGGAGGGAGCTTACTCCAGCATCTCTCCATAGCCTGGGAACATGCTGTGTAGTTAGATTTCTTAGGCATCTCTGTCCCAAGCAGTCCAAGCCCTCAAGCTCCCTAGATATTTCCCTATATATACAATAAGCTATATATATACACGTATATATATATATATATATATACACAATTCCCTACATATACAATTAGGAATGTATATATTCCCTACATGTACAATTAGCTCCTGTGTAATTCCACTAATACTTCAGCACAGAACTGTAATCTTTTGGGTTTCTTCGTATAGAACCCAGCAGAATCAAACTTAAAAGGAAAACGCTCATCAAGCCTGTTAAAATCTCTTACTAAGGTTTACTTGGTCCATTATTCTCAAGATGTACAAAAAACATAGTTATTTAATATTTGCTACTTTTATTCCTAAATATGAGTATTGCTTTTCTGAAATTTAATTCAATATATTTCAAGCAGGCTGCAGTGAACTTCAGCCCTTATGAGGACAGATTTTCATCTAGAGTAAAAGTTGCTACCTTTCTTTCATTTTCAAATTCCTCATGTTTTAAAAAGTTAGGTGTGATTACGAGCATGTGTGTTACTCAAGGGCAAACAAGGGAGGTTTTGCAAGTTCTCAGATGGGCTGCAACCATTCCTATTCTTCTGAAAAATGGAACAGTAATGATTATATTCAATAGTGTATGCACACAGGTTTCTTGGCTTTTAACTTGATACCAAAATTCGATGAGATTTATCGAAAAAAACCTGAGTTTGAAATTAGGAGGGAGTAAAAACACTACATTGCTAGACAAAGATGTGGTCAGTCCTACTCATATCAAACTTTGGTGGGAAATTAACTTCTTTCATCATGATTTCACATTTGTTCTAAACACATGAGCAGATAAGTTTTACACCTAAAAGGAGTTCCTACCTCTAATGGACTGTAAAAGCACCAATTCACTCATTAATTTAAATATTTAAATACCTGTTTACCCTCACTGTAACTAGTACCTGTCTCAAGTACAAGGTTCAACAGGTAAATGGAAATTCAGAGCTGTCGAGGACTGATTAATGGTATGCAAGGTATGTTCTGGCAAAGCTTGTGTCTGCTTCTTTTTTTACCTAGCAGATATAGTGGTTTTAGGCAGTGATTGAAAGTCAGCGTTTTCAACGTAATTGCTGCTGGAAAACGAAGTATCAATCACCCGTGAAGATACCTTCTCTGAGTACCACGTTCTTTTCTACCACATTTAAGGGAGGTGAATGTGTGCATTAAACATGGCACTTATTTAACCAGCTTGGTGAGCTGTAGGAGGCAGGGCCAGCACCCTGACACACCGGTGGGAGACCTGTGACTCCTAAAACCCAGAGCAAACCTGGGCTGTCGTCCTGCTGGATTTCACAAGCAACACAGGCACAAATCCAGACTATAGCCCAGTGCTCTGTTTGATTGAACAATCTGTGTTATGGAATACTTTGTCATTAAAGAGGCTGATCACACGGACAGGTCTTGAAGACAGGCCTGTCTCTAATTCATTTTGCTTTAAGACATCTTCTTAGCTTTATTGTCTCTCTTCTACTTACTTTGCTAATAAAAAAAGAGTACGGTTATCAAACTACAGATTTACCTTCTTTTGCTCCCCAGTATTCCCTCTAGTATGGAAAAAAACCCCGAACTTTAAGATACTTCTAATGTTATTTTAATAAAACGATTTGTAAAATATGCTTGTGTTGTTCCCACTTCTAGTGTTTCAAGAATTCTATTTATGGCCACTCACTTCCTTAGGCGTTTAAGTGAGATGAAGAATCTGGAGACATGAGACAGCCTGTAAAACACTTTGATCCTTGTTTTTCTGCAGCAGACTGGGAAATCCCCATGAATAATAAGGAAGGAAATCTAGGGGTTTCCCTGAAGATCAACAGACTGACTGCCTGAGCATCTTCTGAAGTACTGTGCAGCAGGAACACTCACAATTGAGCTGGGAATAGCACGAGTAAGAGTGGTTTGGTGGATATGCTTAAGCTACACTTTTGCAGGAAATTAATAGTAACTAACACATAGCTCTTGAAGTAAGATGGTTTCTCTTTTCTTGCTTTGCACCACATCCAAGAAACAAAGCACCACAGAGAATACTTAAGTGTCTTCCAGTTTTGCATGTGACAAGCAAGTGACTGGAACCTAGCTGGACTAAACAGTTAAATAAATTATTAGTTCACTGGAAAAGAAGTAACACAGGGAGAAAAGCTATTCACAAACTATTCACTAATTTATCAAAACTTGTCTAAGAAAAGAGCACGGGAAGATTTTTAAAACTTCACAGCAGTTTGCTTTTCGGCATGCATTCAATTTAGAAGTGTTCTACATTTATTACCCCTTTTCAAAACAAAACCCTTTTCATTTTGAAAATGTTTTGGGATTTTTTTTTGTAATTTGAAAATGAGACTTAATTTAGGAAGAACAAAAAAAACCAGAACTGGGTTAAGTAATCAGGTAATAATGAATTGGTGTTAGCAGGAATACACGAAATATTTGGTTTTAGAAAGAACCCAAATAAATCTGGGGTAGTTCTTGGCTTGCTTTGCAGAAAATAGTTCTGTTTCACTCAAACTTGTTTTAATTTCTGTTCCTTGTTCAATCAGCAGTTCTTCCCATTCAGTCAGCATGACAAAAGAGAATTTTTTACCCCGTCCTAGCCTGGAATAACTTTTCTAATTATGATTGAAATTATTTTGTCACACCCAAATGCAGGGATCCATGTCCTGAAGAGGTGGTAACTGATTTTGCTGTGGGTCCCTGACTTCAAGGGCCATAAGCGTGCCAGAAGTTCTGAACGTACTTCAGGTTTCCACCGAAGTGTCACACGGCCTGCACCACAGACATGTGCATCTGCATTTCAAACAAACATTGTCTTATCCCTTACCGAGCGTGTTAAATGTTGCTGCGTAAGGGGAGGGAATTCTGTTGCCTCATGTTGCTGCCAGGCAGACAGCATCTGGTTAGATCAGTAAAAACACCTCTATGTTACGGACAAGCTGGCACCAAAAACAAGAACAGATGAGGAAGAAGAGCGTGGTACCATACAAAAGACTGTTTGTTATATGGCTATTTGAGGATTTGTGCAAGTAAATACTGACAACAGCAAAACCAGTGTGGTGTCTGAAAAAGAGTTCAGTGTGTTTTACCCAGCTTCAACAACACTAAACAGAGGTCAAAGGCAGAGGACACAACATTTCAGTCATGAACAGAGGAGTATTACCATACCTTCATTTTCTAGTGCCTCCACCACTTAAATGAAAACGCTGCCTCAAAACAGTTCTAGTGGAAAATAAGGAGTACCTGGCTGGCCCATAATAACATGCACATGTGCAACAGCACGTTCCAGTGTGGTTTGAGTGCAGCTTCTGAATCAGGATCTCCCAGTAAAGTAGATAGGCCCCATTTCTGGACTTAAATGGAGTGTGAAATGCATGGAAAAGAGCTTGCTTCTCAGTAAGATTTGTTTTGGGAAGCTCAGAGCTGCAAACTCTTGTTTCTAATAACTTTCAGATTAAAATGTACAAGAAACTGGCAGCCTGGGTTCTAGAGGACAGGACACAGTATGTAAGTGACCTCTAGTTCCCACTTTAGCTACCAAAATCATTCTTCTCAACCTATCACCAACTTTGAACTGCAAAGTCTTCCTTCGCCAGGGGAGTTGGTCACTCAAAATGAGGAGACTGTAAGGCAGAATCAATAGCAAAATTTGAGGCCAAATAGATTCAAGAATACAGGAGGTTTAATGTTTATTGAACTTTTAAGTCAGGCTTTCTTGTTAACACTGCAAAACTTAGTGTTTCAGGGCACAACAAAAAGGATAAAGTTTTACAGTTTTTAGATTAATACAAGAAAAAACAGTCAGTGGTTATTAATCTAACACACTGCAGGTAACTTTCCTGTATTTCATAATCTTATTTGTTGTATTACCCTCCTAGAATGTCTCTAATGCACTATTTCTTTTATGTTATTTCCCCTTGAGTGCCTGTGTGTCTGAAGTTATCTTGAGGGAAGCCATCTGTATTTTTTAAGTCTCTAGGCATTGTGCTTACTAACACCTAAATTAGTGACAAGATTTTAAACCTACTAAAATGTACTCAGTCATCTGTTGCACCAATTAACACAGCATTAATAGAAATACTATATTACTGTGAGTCTTAGAATTTCATACATTATGGGGACATATGCCCAGTATTTTTGAACCGAATGACTGATCTAACCAGAATCATTTTTATGCACTTCAAATCCTTCTCATAGATACCTTTCATGCTTGTTTTTCACAAGGACCATCTTCCATGAGAATCTATTGTCATTTACCAAGCAACCCACAATAAGGCACTTTCATAGTTACCGGAGCGTATCATAATTTCTCTGTGACCCATTTGCTCTCTCACACAACCTTTCAGATCCTGCTTTACAGGGAATTTGCTCCATGATTTCAAGGCATGTACATCCACATGTGCAGAAGTAAGCTTGCCTTGATGTTGTTGTTGGGCTTCCTCAACATGGAGGAATTCAGGGCTTGGAGTGTTGTTATCTTACGCTACACGCTGGGAATTTACAAACTAACCGCAACAGACTCTGATTCATCTCTCTATTGCTGAATTTCACATTCCTCTCACAGACACCTGAAAAGAACATCCTTAATCATAAAGCGCACTGATTTCCTCTCAGACACCCAGGGCGCAATTGGAAACTTAACTCTTTGCTTTCCTTCACATTGACTGTCTTGACTTGGTTTTGCGCCTCGCACTTTTGCTCCTCACACTGTGTGGCTGCACTTTGCTGAACATGCTTGCTTCCTTTCCGTGCTTTCACAGAGTGCACGTGGTGCTGTCTCTCCTCGTCTTTCTGGGCGTTGCGTGTCCCATGCCATACTTGACTGCAAGCTCTGCTCTTGCTCTGTCCAATGCACAAATGAAAGAGCTGGAGATGGCCTTTTACTGAGGAAGACTGGTGCTTTGGGAAAGCTGATGGAAAGTCTGAAGAATCAGGAATTTCTTCTTTTTTTTTTTTTGAGGATTTGGAGGAATTTGGAGGAAAATTTGGAGGAAGGGAGGGATATGTTCTGCTTTGGAAACTGGTCAGACACCTAGGAAGAAGTGTGGAAGAGACAGGAAAAGAATTTAATGAACTCTTGAATTTGTTATGTCTAGTGAAAAGAAAGAAGATTTGAAGGTTGTGATCCAAATCCAAGTCAGAGATATTCCTGGCCCGGGTAGTAGAAAGACTTTCTCTATTTAAGGGCCTGGGAGAGCCTTAAAAGAGATCTTAGAGGACCATGACCAAAGGTAGATTAAAGATTACTCTATGAATGAAGCTGAAGGGCTGTAAGAAGGAGTTCAGCAAAGGCTGAAAAAATTTTTCATTGAAGTTTTGCTTTGGTTATTGACAGGAGCATCAGACACTCTGCTTGTGGGAGGCAACCACATGTATAAATATATATGCCTGGTAGGAAATCTGCCCTGGTTGGGATTCTTTCAAAATTATTAGGATTTTCATGCTCCTACCTGCAGTTAATTTTTAAAAATATAAGAAATTTTGACTGCAGCAAAACTTGTTAACTGTAAGGCACGTTGAGAAAAGCACTTTTATTGGTAGGAGGAATCTCACTATGAAGGAAATCCTCCAAAAGAAATGGGACAAAGCATGGTATACATAAAAGTGAGTATATTATAACTACCATAAAACGTAGTGTATTGTCCTTCTAAACTCCTTCTAAACACAAGGTATCTCCAGAAGCTCTGCATCAGCTGGCAATTGGTACACACTTTCAGTTGCTACCAATATAACCCTAAATGGTGGGTTGCAGCACTTTAATAACAGCAGAAGGCTTGTGTAACCATGCCATTCACTACGAACACCTTTTGTGTTTAATGTTACCCTGCTTGTAAGGAAGGAACAGCTTGGAGTTAAATCTCATTTGCCTAATTTCAGCAATACACTTGATATCTATGACTTGTTTCCACTAGGAGAAAACCTACAGAACGGAAGTATGTCCTCCATAAATATTATTTCTGAGTGGAATAAGGAGTTGTAAAAATGTCAGTCTGGTGGAGGTGTGGAAGAAAGGACCCCACCAACATATGTCAGCTGTTTGGGGGGGTCCAGAGACTGAGTAGTTCTCACTAATCTTTGAGACTGTCAACACCAAGGCCAGTTTTGATAAAACACCATGGCTTATTGCAGTATTTACTGAACGTGAATCAGACATACCTGCAGACTCAAATCAGCACATAAACAGGTTTTGTAATTCTGCTGAGGTGTTCTGTTATTTAATTTCCTACAATGAAACAAATTCCATGTGGTGATGAGAACACCGGTTAAGCTTGTCTCTTGAGTTCACTTATTACTGGAAAGAGAATGTAGGAGAATACTTTATGCAAAATAGGAAGGAACTCTGTGGTTTGTGATTCAGAATTAATTGCATAGCAATAAAATATGACAAGATCAGACACAGTTGTTTATACCCATATCCAAGACCTTTATTTTCTAGGGCTGCCATTTAGCTTATAACTTCAAATTTCTCTAAAATCTACATTATCTTGCAAACCACTTCATGCCAAGTTCCTCACCTGTGTATGTCATGCAGGTGATTAACTTTGGCACAATATTTCCAAATAGTTTGTAAGATTGCAGAAGTGAGTCTTATATGTTTGGAAGAACAATTAATAACTAAGCCACTGCATATGTTGATGTACATTTTGAGTACATCAGTCTCTGCGTGGGAAATCAGGTGTTGAGTTACATTTTCTAATGCTCCTGGAGAAGACTAATAGAAAACGTGACTGGTTTTTCTGTGTATGTCTTGAGAGTTTTATGGAGAGTCCCTATCAAATTTTAGAATGCATCAATATCCTGTAAATAACTGCTCAGTCCTCTGTAATGGAATCCCAGTTACACAAGATCCTGGGTTAAACAGAGTTCATTTGCATTCTCCTGGGTAATGCTTCATACAAATTTTTGCTTTTTTTCCAGATAACCCATCTTTTAAGTTTTGTTTCCCTAAATTGCTGGGTTCAGAATTAAACACGGCCCAAACGAAAATTAAAGGGCAGTCTGTCATTTTTACGTCATCTGAGAAGAATTTCACCAACTGTACCTAACTTTGTTATTACCAGTGTTTTACTGGCTGCAACTGTCTTCTTCATGTAATTCTTTTTAACCAAAGACTTTGGATGTCACCCAGATGTTCACATAAATTATATTTTACTTTGCTTGAGACTGACCTCACTGATGTCCCGTAGCCATAAAAAGACTTGGCAGTCCTTTATAACCCTGAATGTCTAACCATATTTTCTAGAAGTGATGTGATTTCTAGAAGTTCTTATTGCTATTGATAAAGTGGCTGTCAAGATAAAGATCATGTGGAGAATAAGCTTCTTCAAAGGCACAGAACACAAAGAAAAGCAGTTACTACTTCCAACTACAACACACTTTACTACACTGGGCAGACTATTGATTTTATTAATTATATTTATTCATTTTATTTATTTTTGATTATTATTAGTAAGAGACTCCTACTTAAGTAATAGATCATAGTGGCCATTTAAATGCCATGGGCTTGGTTGCTTTGGTCCAAATGCCTGCATAGGTGGAGTCCATAACCACTGCAACACTGCTGTGGTCATCAGATTGTTCCCAGAGTTGCTGTTGATGCTAGTGAGCCTGTGTGCTGGGTAGGGGATGAGAGGTGGCATGCACACACTCTCCAGTGAAATGGCAACTCGACTGCTATTCATAAATGTATCCTTTTAAATACAGGAAAAGAATGCTAAGGACATCAGTTCAAGTTCAGCCTACAGGCTCTGTAAATCATTCTTCAAATATTATACCTGTCTTCCATGTGTTCCAGACACTTCCTAGAATTTGGATTTTCTATAAATTATTATTAGAAGACCTCCTGTGGGATTAAAGATCTTTGGAAAGGTTATGAGACCTTTATTTTTTGAAGTAAACTCACATACCACAGTTCTTCTACATGTTGTTCAGCTTCACAAGCTTGCTGAACTAGTCAGCAGTGATTAGTTCTATGGGGTTATTTTATGCCTATTTTTTATCTCTTCCAGGAAGAGAAGAGTTTTCTCAAGGGTACTTCTGTTGCTTCAATGAGCCCCTCAGGCAAATACATCCCAAATATGTCAGTGAGAGCACTGTCTTAATGCTGTTTTGTGGAATAGTTTTGTAAAAAGTTGGAAATCCCACAGAGTGGTAACTTCACTCTGGACATAACAGGAGATTAAAAAAGACCTAAATTTTTAATTCTTCATCCCATTTGAACACTTTGTTAGCATCTTCTGTCATAGCAATACAACACAATGACAGGACCCTGATTTTAGCACGGTATAAAGACAAAATTGCTGAGAACCATCTTAGCCCGTTGTGTGTCATTGGGGCATTAACAGAAGGTCATTACAATGGACACCTTTCCCATCAGATACTGTGAGATAAGATGCACCTTGAAGGCTACTGAAGAGTATCACACAGTGGCACACCTCTGCACATCAGTTCAGGAATTAGACCACCATTCAGGATGATTCCGTTGTTTCAAGGAGTGTAATTTTCTAAATCTTAGTTTCTTCAGGTCATAAGCAGAGCCCCCATCTATCAATCAGTAGCACTTCTGAAAAGTGATACATGCCTCTGAAGCCAAACTAGAGAGGACTGTGTACACTCACATGACCTCCACACACAACACTAAGCCAAGAGGAGAAATTAGGGAAAAAAGGCCATTAGTAGATATTTCCTATGAAATAACGAACTTCCTTATCATTTTATTTCCAAACTGCTACTTTTTCATAGTGTCTGATAATCACAGAGAACTCTTCTCCTCTCAGGATACACAAACCACAGGATTCCGATGACTCACACTGAAAGAGCTTTCAAACACACGGAGGACGGAAGGGCACGCTGTTTCTGCATTAAAGCTTCCTGCCAAAGCCCCAGACTAAGCATACATGAATATATTTGGACAAAGTTTTAGCAACAATGGTAAATTCACCTCACTGTAACTGTTCCGGTGAGACAATCTTGCCCATTTTATGAACTGTCTGATTGCATCCTGTTTGACACTTCCTTTTTGACAATCACCGCTAAAGCAAAAATACTTGTGAAACTGCTGTTTGCACAGAAAGGTGCAATATTGACATTTTGATGCAAGGACATAATACCTCTCTTCAGTGATGGTCAGCAAAAAAGGTGATTGGGCTGAAATCTTGAGAGTTCTTTGGATGGCACCTGTAATGCACTACCTCTTTATTTTACTTTTATCTCAATAAGCTCCTTATAGGTCAAGCTCTTGGTCTAATATCAACAGTATATTAAAAATTAAAGTGAAGTTCTCTCTTCTTGGAACTGTAAAGATAAATCCTTCAGCTGAGGCAGCACCTCTCCTCCAAAGGAGAAATATTGAGCTCAGTCCTCTGTAGAGTATAGGAGTCCTTATGGGAAAACTTCAAAGGAAAGGGGTCTGAAAGGGTATACCAAATATACAGAGGTTGAAAGTGCAGTCTGATGCTGCTGCTGTCAGTAAAGCTATTTGGCCTTTCCACAGAGCTTCTCTAGAGACATGCCAAGGCATTCACCTGCTGTTTAACACCTAGCTAACACTGCAGGGGAAATAATGAAGCCTATTCAACCATATGCTTCTCAAAGCAAAGGCTGCATACCGCTAAATATCCTGTTTAACTGAAGTTAGGTAGTTTCTCAGACCATGGCTTGGACTTTGATACAAAAGAAAATAGAGCAGGTAAGTGTGAAGGATTTGTAAAGCAATAGGTTTCAGATTCTGACAAACACCAGGGGCCAGTGAAAGACCTGCATTCCGAAATTCACAAACTAGTCGATGTCCTGTTCCAGAGTGAATGCCTGCCTTGAAGAAAAGGTGTGAACGAGCCATGCAAAACTTTGAACTGCTGAGCTCATCTCAGAAGTACAGAGCAAGACCAGTGGACTTACAGAGCACCTCAAGTTTTGCTGCCTGAATTTCAGCCTCCGCAGTTGAAAGTGCAGAGCTTTCAATAATTTGAAGTTAATTTGTGTATGCTATAGTCCCCAAATCCCAGATACCAGCTGCTTACTGACTGCAGCTCCATTACTGAGGACAGAGGTAGGTGCTAGAGCAACCAGACTGCACCCCTCATTTTGATAGAATTACATAATAGGAATAGAGCATTTGGGATCCCAAGCAAGGGGGATTGGAGATTTGTGCAGTGGGATGATATGTAATTGTTGGCGACCTCTGTGTGACTGACAGGAAAACTGTGGAAATAGAATACGAGCATTGCAAGGGTACAATGAGGACAAGAAGCAGGAAGTCTTACACTTTAGGAGGATTATAACCATCTTTATCCACCCAGTTCACAGCCCCATGATTCTTGATGTGTGGAAAACAGGTAACAAGCAATGGTGACAAAAATGTCAAACAGGATGTATGTATCAAGTAAGTTTTCCTTGGGTCCACCCCAGGCAGATATTCAAGGTTCTTGTTAACCCCTTGTATGATGGAAGAGTGAATGTGTTTATTGCACCATCAGTGTTGTATGAGCTGCAAGGTTAGATGTGCTAGAAAGCAAGGTTAGAGTAGCTTTTGTACATCAAAGGTCTGGAAACACTGGGTTCAGTTTCCAGTGATGAAAAATGCAAAGTTCTAGACAAGAAATGGCAATCAAATAGTACAAATGCAGGGTAGGAAGTGATGGGCAATTGTAGCTCTGCAGAAGGGCATCTGGAGGGATGTGGTTTTGAAACCAAAGAGGTCCCAGTGGGACATGTGATCAGGTGGCTGACTTGAGACCTAGGGAGAAATTGCTTGTGCTCCAGCGATATATCTTCAAATAATTTCTGTGCTCAATTTTAGGCGTCCTGACTTAAGAAGGGTGAAATATACATACAATTTCATACATTACAACTGGAGATCCATAAGAGAAGAAAGAGAATGAGGATGATCAGAAGGCTAGAAAATAAAGCTGATAAAGAAAAACAGAGACATGTAGAGTAATCTGCTTGAGAGATGATTAAAGGGAGGGTAGGAAAACAGTAGGAGTGACAAGTTTAGGGAACCTGCACTAAGGGACATGAAGATCAGACAGTTCTGGATGTCTCAGGTCACGCAGGGAGTCTGAAAAGTCTCTCCACCAAAACATCGTGGTAAACACGGCCAACAAAGAATCCTTGCTAATAACTGTCACGAGGAAGAAGATGACCATGACTTGTCATCCGAACCTTCTAGACTTTCCAAAATATCCCATGGGCACCACACAGTAGAGAAAAAGTATCAATGTTTTTAATACTTCTGGAGGGATTGAGGGGATTAAATAAACAAAGAAAAGATGCAAGGGTATCTTAATTTCATCAGTCTTGAAGGCTGTGTGTCTAGACCCTCATCCAAAATTAGGGTCTTAAAAAACCACCAAAAACCAATTTTAGTGAGAAGAGCTTAGTTTTAATGGAAATAAAATTAGAACAGTTCCCTTTCTTAATTGGGAAAACTGTCAGCAACTAATTCAGACAGTCTGAAAATAGAAAGGTTGATATGAATTTCTTCCCCAGCCCACTGTGTCTCTGCAGGCAGATCCTCATGTCCATGGCTGGTTGCAGCCAACTCACTGACTTTTAGAATAGCAGTGGATTTTTCCCGGTAGTCTCTAGAAAATTTGCTCTTTATTTCCAACCCTCTGATGCTTGGATGTCTGATGTCTCCATAGGGAACAGCAGCCTAAACTCCTCTTCTTTCTGGAGGTTTGAAGCCAACATTTTAACTTTTTAATTGAACACAATATATCACTGTATGCAGCCAAGCAACACAAACACCATCCATCACACCTTCGTGGTGGAAAGAATGCCAAATTAGGATGATAGTAAACAAGGACAAAGAATGTCCTCTTTACAGTGTAAGGCCAAAAGGAATCACTCCTAATGTCTGGATAGCCTCTTAAATAACATAGATCACCAAATATCTCTGGAATATTTTTTATCTGACAAAAGTGCTTTTCTTTCTCTTTTAAATACCTAAATTCCAAATTAAAACTGTAAGCTGAAAAACCTCTCCCATTTTTTGAAATTTTTGTTTCAATGGTTAGTTAGCCTTGCTGCTGAAAATCTGCAATTTATTTCTAATCTTCACGTGCCGTTCTCTGGTTCCTGTGATATTTTCATCTGCCAGGCTTAAGAGGCAAAGTCAAAGGCTTGCTCACTCTATTAGTCCTGACACTCTGGGACCAGATCATCTCCTAACTTCCTCTTTGGCAAGCCAACTATTTTGATTCTTAGTGTGGGACATGTTTTTGAAGTCATTACTCATCCCTGTGGCTCTGCCATGAACCCTTTGTGCTTTACCAACATCTTTAATAACACTGCAGAAATACTTGCATTGTCGGCACGTATTAAGTAAGGCGGAAAAAAAAGGCTTCATTTCAACTTAATACTTCCCAATTCATTTCTTAGGCTATTTTGGTACTGGCATTACAGGGGGAACTTGCTTACACACCGCCCACAAATGTCTTGTCGCAGGCTCCTATTCAGTCTCTGTTGCCTATGTTTCTCACCCTGAGCTGACATACACTGTTACACTTATCTAAATATTTAGATCTGATTGCAAAATCCACAATGCAGTCTCCTCACATTTAGCAACTCTCCAGTATCTGTCTTATGAAGAATTTGGAGTCTAGCCATTTTATTCATTTTCTTCTTAAGTAACTGGCAAAATGTCAAATGTGTTAGATTTAAGCTTAATGGAATGGAAATGGGAAAAGCATTTCAATACTTGCTTCAAAGTGTATAGAACTACGATAATTTTCAATTTGCATATTTATGTTTCTGAACTTTCATCTTTTTTTTCTGGCAAGTCCTCATGTTTGCAGATCTCTGCGTGTATGCTGCTGTATACAAGGAGCCCAAATATATTTTGATTGATCCGTTTGACAGAAATAATAGGGTTTTTTTTTGTCAAAGTCACACTTCAAAACAGGGCCCATATTGGTAGGGTTTTGTAAGTGTTGTGTTTCAGTAGTGTCAAAACTTGCTAGTGATGTCTTAATAAAGGAAACTGATTTTTCATTTCAAGCAATTTTAAGTTTAGAAATAAGTTTAGAAACCTTAAAACAGCTTAAAGCAGCAGAAAAATACTTTCATGTCAAAAAGACCTGAAGATTCATTAAGAAGCCCTTCAACCAAAGGAGTTTTCAAAATATTTACTCCCATAGGGTATTTCAAAGTTGTTTTTTTTAAATTTCATTCTTCTTTGAAACAGACTATAGCTGTCAGATTTCCTAGAACACAAAAAATACTGTGCCCAGCCAACACTTACATTTGAACCTCAGACAGTTTTCAAAGTGCTGTGGGCAGGTCACAAGGACAACAAACCCCCAGATAGTGCAAAACAGGAAGGAATTGTAAAACATGGCAGCAAAACAATGACTCATGCGGATGCCAAGCATTTGGGATGGTGTGATTCACACGCCTTATCGTGCCTGCTTGCAGAACAACACCGTCTCACCAGGGCAGAGGAGCTCAGCCAGCTGAGCACTTCCAGTTGCAAACAGGACACAGCCGCTAGCAGCAATTGCAAGTAACTCTCACAAAAGAAAAGCTCCACTGAGTGTGCAGTGCTTAGCCCTGTGAAACCTGTACCTCCACTCCCACCCTGTCTCCCTGGGGAGCCTTTCTAGCACCCTGCAGAGACACAATCCCACAGATCAATTCTGCTCTCTCAACACCAGATGGTATGAAGACCCCACTAGATCCTTTTCCTCTTTCTTGCCTGAAGGCTGCTTGTATAGCCCTTAACTACCTCACCTAAACCAAAGTTAACTTGACAGATAATTTTTTTCATCCACAGGACATCAGCCTTTCCCTTTCACATCTGCAGCCAGCATTTTGCATGGGTGAACAAGAAAGCCAAGGGGCACGGTCGAGATAGCAACATCTGAACTGCTCGCATCAGTGCGTGTACTTTCTGTTATCTCCAGAATACCTGAAGGGGCTTTTTTTTTTATTTTTGACTTTCTTGTTTCAGGCTCCCTTTTCCACGCCACAGAGACACCACAATCATCTCTAAGTCTTCCCACATATTCTCCCTTTCGGCAAAACAGGAGATCTGGGCTCCTTCCTGTTCCTCTTTGAGTTTTTCAGGACAGACATCAGGTCGCCACAACAAAGACAATCATTGCCAAGGAGCAGTGAGGCAGAGGGGCTTTGGCAAGACAATTCCTGGAGCAGAGCACATCTTCGTAGGGTTTGCAGAGCTCAGTGCTGGGTGTGGAGTACATGCTGCTATCAGCAAGGGGTAGGGAAAAGAGTGGTCTTTTACGGACCGTGTTATCAAGTCCAGTGCTGATGAGGAAGTGTGTGGGTGTCAAGGGATAGCAAAAGTTCCTGTTTTCACAGTTGGCCAATCCACCAGCCTCATGAGACATAACTGCCCCACTGATTTCATATTTGCCACAGAAGGCCTACTTGGTGCAATACTGCTCAGTGCCAACACTTCTCCTTGAAAGTTCTTCTCATTAGACCCCAAATGCTTCATCTGAAAATTTTCAGTCCACAACACACCTAAGTAGCCACACCTCGGTAGCCACNTGGCAATATGATTTCTTGTGTTTTCCACTATCTTCAGACCGTGCTTCCTCCTCCTTCTCTCAGTGTTCCTGTGTCCACAGAAATCTGTGAGGATGTGTCACATTAGTCTTGTCACCTGCTGGAAGTAATTTCAAAAAATTAAGCAGCTGGCAGCTTCATGAGCTATTACACTAGATATAAGCAACAGGCCTAGAGACCCACTTCTAAGACCCTCCCCTGTCTATCACTGCAAATTGCTTGTCTTCTGATGCATGCTTTTTCAGTTCAAAGGAAAAAGTAATCCTGAAGTAAATAACTAAAGCTCACTGTCAGAGCATACACATCTCTACACATGCAAATAATTGCTAAAAGTTAACAATGTTTGCTAAGTCTCAAAAGAACCATCTTTCACATAATTATCTTACAAGCATCTTTAGAGACTCTGTCTTCTTCTTTTCTTCCTGTAAATGCTTTGCATTAATCCAAATATTTAGATGTCAGCAATGACTGAAACTTCCCCAAAGGTGAAGTTTTTCTTTAGGAAGACAAAATTACTGATTCAGATAAATTCTGGAACAGTAGATTAGCTCAAGACTCAGACAACACTTGCACAACTGACTTTCCAAATCTTCTTGTGGTGGAACAAGAAAATAATGCAATAAAAGGTATTAAAATAAAATTAAGCAAATATCTATAAAAACAATGCATTACCATCACTTTAAGTTTCACCGATCATCTGACTGTATGCATATGTCTGAAGAGCTTCCTAATTAGTTATAAGTGTTTTCAAAATAAGTGTTGTCATGCAGCTCCCTTTTCCATGAATAGATGGGCCTATCAGCGTGGTAAGTGATCACTTCCAAGGAAATAGCCCATGCATTTCAGAACACCAGTAGTTTCAGAAGCATTACAGATTAATTACAGTCTCACTGTAAGACTCAAAGAATGATCTTAATAATTCAGGCACAAAGGAAACCAAGGACAATGCAAAAAGACATCCTGTTAATTCACATAGTTTGTACTTAGAGATGGGTCTAGCTTCTTGTGGGCTTGTTTTGATTTAACAAATACACCTCAGAGCAATAGATATTGGAATATGTTGGATGTTTTGACAGCAAAACAAAAACAAAAGTCAGCAAAATTTATTAAAAACATTATCCCTGAAATTTCCAGATAAAAACAAACATCTGTCTTTCTTGGCAATTTGTGCTGAGACTTATTCTCATTATATAAGTATATTAAATTGTTAACCATTTGTAACCACTGTGTGTGCCCTCTAGAAAACACAGGTACAAGAAACCCTTGGAGATTACTAGGTGGGTGCTTAGATTGGCACAAAACCAGCACAACAGCATCAGGATCTCTGCTAATCTGTATCAGATTCAGTTCTGGACTGCACAGTATTTTACGCTATCTCTCTGGCTCTTGTGATCAGACAAGTTGAGTATCTTCAAGCAATATTTTTCAACTTGACCACACCTAGGATGTAGCATGGTAGCCTCTGACTCAAACTGTGTTTTTCCTTACAAAATCAAGATTTACCAGTTGTTGAGGATGAATGGGCTCACTGAGAAAGGACTAAATTTTTTGTAAAAAACAAACATAAAGAATCCCACAGTCTGGTAATTGGCTCATTGTACCCTGCACCAGGCTTTCCACAGCCCCTAGCCTTCTGACTAGACCTAATTTCTCCCTCAGTATTTGCACCCTGTATTAAAAGCTGCCTCACCTTCTTCTAACCAAGTCTCTCATCAATCTCCATCACTGCTTTGAAACTATAGTGTCTCGTCCCAGTATGGAGAGGGGCAGGAGATGGAGATGTGGTGGGAGCTGCTCATCCAGGCGTAGTTTCCAATATCTGTGTGCCTGTTGCTGGTACAGTGATGGGTGGGCTGCCTTGTGGCCAAGAGTCACAGACACTCCCTTCCTCTCAGCATCCACTTCACACTGCACCTGAGATTTTGTAAATTGAGCTTTGTTGAATTTGCAGGGTTATCCTGCCTGAAATCAGCTCCCAGAAATCAGTCTTCTGTCTAAGCGCCTGGAGTAAATGATAGTCATTATAATTAGTAACCACAATAACCACTTCCCTGACTAACCATCCACAGAAAATCATGTTTATTGAACACCTGCCTGTTTCTAGCTGCTGAAATAGATGGAGTGCTCTTCCTACCACTGTGGATTCCCAGAAGAGTTGTTCGTTTTGCTACTACACAAAGGGTGTGTCATCTCAAACATCTGTGTTTGGGGAAAACAAGGCATATGTTGAGCTGAGTTCAGCTCTCTTCTGCCAACTGGCTTTTCTTGGGTGTAACTCAGAGTTGAATATAGACCTGGACAAACACAAAGAAAGTCAAGAACAAGTCAAGACATAACAGCAATACACAGAATTTCTGCAACTGGAACACGTGTGACCAGACAGCAAGTACAGCAGGGAGGAAAGTCAAGAAAACACTAGCTAGCTAGCTCTCACACAGAATAGAAAGTATAACATGCCCTATTCAAATTTAGTTCATTCAGACAAATGCATTGTTGTACTCAGTGTATCTCATGGGTGTAGTTTTTATTGCTTTAGGAAACAATATTGTACATGCTTTCTTCCTCTTCCTATGTTTTGGATTTACAACCTATTTTGGATTTAAAGAGGGTCCTGGGATTTTTCTTCCTGTTACTCACTATAATTAAATAGTGTTTATGTACTTCTGAGTGGAAAACTTTCAAAATTATTTTTTCCTTTCATTATCTATCATTAGTTTTTTGGGGTTTTTTCTTTCATGACTCAGTCCTTTCTTTGCAGACATCTTGTTGCTCCTTCCTAGCTTCCATGATAGGCTAAACTTTGACACCAAAATTTTTGGCACATGCTCTTTATACCATGTTTTGTTCTATTTTCCCTGTGCAAATGCCTTCTCCTTGGCCCATAAAGTCAGTTTTATCAGCCTGTAGATTCTACCCATAAGCACCTCTGACCTCTGAGTTAGTCTCTGCTCCAGACAGAAATTTTGTTTCTTTTCATCTTCTGAAATGTCTGACATACTTCTCAACTGTTGCTAGTATCATTACCTGCTTCCATATCATATATTGTATCTCTGGTTTATTCTGCTCTGAATATATAAGTCCTTGCTTCCTTTTTTCTCTTTTCATTTAGTCCATCGACCTCCATTCCTTCTCAGCTGCTGGGGCCTAAAGTCTTAATTTGAGTACTGTTAATAAAGAGTAAATACAAACAGCTCAGATTACTTAACCCTCCAACTCAAGCTATGTGCATTTTGCTTAGGTGTTGTTACACCCTAAAATTTTGAAAAAGGCTTGTGTGATGAAAACTGTAGGCAACCTCAGCAGTACAGAATTTTTTCTTGGATCATTCAGTCATTAAGTATTTAAATTTCCAGATTTGTATGATCTTCTTAATTCTCCTGTTTAAAAAAAGAATGTAAGACTGGGGATCATGATCCATGAAGTCTTCTTGCTTATGTTCAATGACCAGCAGGAAAATATTCTTTAGTCACTAGGTAGGGGAAAACATTTTTAACTGAAGAACACAAATTATTTGGCTGTTTATGCCCATTCACAGAACTCTTAAGTTCAACACATGTGGAAGGGGCTTCCTTGAGATTTCAGACAACAGAACCCCAGTGAAAAGTATGATGTCAGAACAGAATCTTCAGTCCTTCCTAAAAGACCATGTGCCCAGAGATAGAATCAAGAAAACCCCGATCAGGCAATAAAAGCTTTCTGAAGTCAGAGGTAGACAAAGACTCTTTCTATATCATAAAGAAAAATATACAGCAAAATTATCTAAAAATAAGTGTTTTATAACCTAAATCACTGGATCCCACTAAAAATCCCCAAGCTATTCTCATTTCCCTTTTTATTGCCTGTTTGTTGGATCATTCCTTTACAATTTTTGAGGGCTTAGCAGATCTTTTGAATATATTGAATTTCCTCTTTCCTCCTGACTCTTTTTTTCCACTGCAACCTCTGGATACTTGTCTCTCAATAATGATACAAACGGATGTAGCCACCCACAGCCTTGTGGTCAGTCCTTCAGAGTCATTCTTGTCTTTTATGAATGCCTACATGCTGTGACCCCTTTCCAATCCCATTTCCTATTTGACTGCAATGCCTGATTAGAGGGGCACTGCTAATATTAGCCAAGGAGAAATTATGAACATGCAAGCAGGAGAAAAACTGAAGTTGATACTAAAAATCAGAAGTTGCGATGTTGATAGCTGAAGTGCTAACAGGAGAAAAAAAAGTTTTCCCTACAGATTTGCCATATGCAAATATTTATCTTGTTTGGCCTTATATATTCCAGCTTCACATTGCTCAGAAGTTTGTTTAGGCTGTGTCACCTACCAGTGGAAGATTCCATTAGTTCATCTAGTAGTAATGAAAATCCAATCTATTAATTAATGATTAAAAATGTACTCAGTCACACCAACACACATGGGAGCAGCAAGCTAAGCTTTTAGTGCCTTTGAAAGAGAGGCCCATCCACTTGAATCTAATAAATTCATAAAGCTTGACAAATGAGTCATGGTGACTCATTATATGCAGATTAATTTTGTACTTACTTCATTAATTGAAGACCATAAAGAGCTAGAAATGACTGGGGTAATGCACAGAGGCTGTCCTCCCAAACCAAACAGTCTTGGGTCACGGCCAAGAATGGGCAGGCTGTGGTAGCACATGCTGATGTGATACCAGTGTGCTGCATAAATGCTGCTGCTGACACTGGGGTGAGACTTCAAAGAGCAGAGGTGAGAGTGCCATGTACTGTTTGCTGCCTCACTGAGCCACCAGTCACTCTTCACCACAACATGATCTTGACCTAGGCTTGTGCTACCACAGCTGCAGAATGCACCTGTTCTCCCCTCCAGAAATTTCTCTTGAAAATTCCCAAATCTCTACAGAAGAGAGGTTTCAGTTGCCAAGATTAAAGCTGAAAGCCTTGTGCATATAGACAAAACAAGAATATCGAGTCAGTAAGTTTCTTACTATACAGTGTTCACCTCAAGTATTTGAAGATGCAAAGTTCCCCAGACCACATTATGGATCTTCCTTTTGAACAGACAGACTCTGCTTCAGTCCCTTGAGCCTCTGCCAGGTGAAACACAGCAGAAGGAAGACTCAAATATCTTGCACTTCCCAGTTCACCAAGGTCTGAACAAACTGGGTGCTTTGTAAGACATTCATACGTTTCGCGATTGAGAGCATGTACAAAGACAGCTATTGTGGCAATTCCCCTATTTCTTGCCAGGAAATGCTGTGATCACACCACAGGCATTGCAAGTCTAGAGGATGAAATGTGTGCTAAAGTAATGTGGAAAATCCATGCCCTCCTACCCAAAGGAAGGATGATACCTAGCTGGCACAGGGAAGGGTCAGGGCTGTGGGTGGGGGATAGGTATCTCTGCAGCATCCTCAAAAAACTGTCTGTTCTAGAGAAACAGGCTTCGCTGGAGTAAGGATGGTGTTCTTAATGTTGAGAAAGCTGAGGAACTGCTTATGTGTGGTTCATGGGAAGTCACAAAAGCAAGTGGGAGAGTATTTGATCCAGGCACTTGCTTACAAAGGTACAGATGAAACAGAGCTGGCAGGAGTTCAGGTTGTGCATGGTTGATGCATAACCCCTGACTGCAGGGTAATCATTTAATTGTGTTACAAAACCGTGTAGCAGTCATAGCTGGCATTAACATTGCTCCGGGTGTAACTACATATTGTCTGGATACTATGAAAGGAGATGATAATACTGTTAATATATTCTTGTTGGATGAGATGTAGCTGATCAAATGCTTGCAAAAACCAAAGTGAACATAAGAATTGTTTCATGTGTGTGCCATTCCTAACATTGGTAAGTTTCTATTTGAAACACCCAGAGAAGTAATTTCCTTTTTCTGTGTGAGAGTACCACAGCCAAAATAAAGGTCTGCGGATGCAGTATGAATTCAGATTTTGATGGCTCGCATCTACATTTTATGTGTAATCTATTCCGGCAGAATGTCTCCAGATGCGTAGGACATTTTGAAGTATTATGAATAGTGTAATTGTAATGTTAATTACTCTTTTAGTGTAAATAATTAATAAAGTCTTAATTTGACACAGTCAGTTTTCTGTATATTTTATTACATGCTATGCAGTGTACTAGCACTGAAATCAGAAAAGATAACAGAAGTGAAATAGATGCATTTATAAATTTTTTTCCACATGCCATGTGGCAAAGTTAATGCCATATTCTGGTTATGTTTTCTGAGGAATCCTACTTCTTCATCTCCTTCCTCAGTGTTGATGTGCCAGTAGCATTCGGTGTGAATGGCTTCGTCCTTAACTTCCATTATTTTGCTTTGATTTTATAGAAAGAAAGGGAATAGACACCTTAAAGACTGTGGTTGTACAGGTCTACAGAACATCGATGCTTACAGGTCATCGATTTTGTACCATTTCTCAGACCTGAAACACCTGAGGTGATAAAGACTCAGCATACTTTAAAAAGCTAAGAGGGGTGTCCTGTTACGCAAGAACTAGTACTACTTTTATTTTGAACCTTTCTAATTTGTTCATCACACCTTTAAAAATTATCTTCTCACTCAGGCGCTCTGAAATCCAGTAATCTCTTTCTAGTTAAACAACTTGAAATTCCCCGTTATTCACACATCTTGCAGCTTAGCTTCTTAATAATTTCAAATCGCTTGAACAATTAATTCCTCCAAGTACTCCAGATTAACTCCAACTTTCTGAAAAAGAACTACTACTTCTAAAAGGGTTTCTTGTTTTTCGGCTTTTGGTGGAGCTTTTTTGGGGTTTTTTGGTGGTGGTTTTTTTCGCTTGTTTGGTTTTGGTTTTGGTTTTTGTGTTTTAAGTTAAAAGATACACCTATAAGAGAAGGGATACTCAGTTTGAAATGTGTTATCTTCTGCTTCCCCACTGGCAGACGGGGGTTTAGCCACAGTTAGTCATACTGTTACCTCCTGTAACTCTCCCCACTCTGACTTGCAAACAATTGCTGCAAACCTGCTCCAACATGCCTTTCAACAGACCAAATCATCAACCTGAGTGTGGGAATATCACACCTCCTCCAGGAGCAGCCTCCCTTTCCCACGCACTCTGCACACAACCCAAGTCCTACCTAGCGCAGCGAAAGTCTTAGCTCTGGAGAGATCACTGCATTCCACAGCCCCAGTGTGCTTCCAGGGGTGACAGCTGGGACTTCTCCCAATTAGAGGGTGCGGCCACTGCTCTTGGAGAAACCATAATGGGACCAAAGGTGCAGCTTGCTTCCTTGGGCAGTCATAGGTGGCTTAAAATTCCCATGTCATTTGGAGAGAGTTGGCCTTCCCAAGAATGAATTGTCTTGGTTCTCCCGACTTTTAGTTTACGTAAGCTTTTAGTTTACGTAAAACAGGGCAACTCTCCAGAAGAAAAGGAGTGAGGTCTTGGAAGAAACTCAGGGTCTGCAAGATGTTTTGAGTCACTTTTCTGGCTGCTTACTGCTGCTCTGTGTTTGTGCCTTTTTGTGTATTTACCAAGTAAATACCTCATTTTCAAACTGTAAATTTCAAGAGAGAAATAGTCTCTGTCTCCAAATCAAGTTTTCAACATAGAATACAAAGTCCCAAACCTAGTTAGGACAAAAGGTCCTAAAAGTAAGAGAAACATTTAAAGCAAAAATTTTGAAATTCCAAATGTCATAATAAGATTTCTTAGAAGTTTAATTTTGACAATAGACTTACTCTCAATAATAATCAATATCTAAGTGATTGACCACAGACTTAATTCTAAATGATCTTTGAGTTAAAATTATTTCAGAAATAGAAGTTAGAATTTTTTTAATTGTCAACTAAAAAGAAAATTAAATAATATTGACAGGAAAAATTTTCTTATAAATAATCTTTTCATATGGAAAGCTTTGATTAGAATATAGCCTTTTACAAAGGATTGTTCTCCTCAAAAAACATCAACCAGATCAATTTACCAATAAAATTAGACTTGAGAAAATGCAGTGTAGACTTTCACACTTCATAAGTAGTTTGAGACTCCTTCTGACACAAATATTTGCTCTTGCTGAGGAACTGGGACTTTCTCTTTACAGTGACTCAAAATAACATCCTCTGCTGTGGTCAAATAGGGAGAATAGTATCAACCATTTTGTTCTCAGTATTGGTGTCACATACTCAAGAGGATTATAAAAATCCCTTATTGAGGGAGGGGTGAGGAGAAAGAGAGCAATGCTAACTGTGGAAGTTCTCAGGATGAAAGTTTGAAGAACTTCAGTGGGGTTTTGTTGTGGGAAAACACATCTGAGCAGCACACTGTCAGTGGAATGCATATGTAGACCTGTATTCCAGGGCATGCTGGTCTTTAGTGTTGTTTTATATAAAACCAGGGATATGCTCTTTAAAACTCTTATCTGCTTGTTTCTTGGTTATAGTTATACATTCCTCTATCACTGAGGACATATCACACAATTCACAATGAATCAGATGGAGAAAGATTAGGTAAACATTTCTATTTATTACAATAACCTTGAATTGCACTGAACTTTATGACAGATTAAATAATAAAAGGTACTGACCTTTGTCCTTTAACTCATCAAATTAGAGACTACTTTTAAACCTATAACCTGTGTTTCCTGGAGAAATTCCTTTTACCTCTGCACACCAGCACGGCTGCCAAGCACTGGCGGTTGGACCTTGCCGCTGTGCTGCCAGCAGCACCGGTGCCTTGCAGGAACGCAGACTATAGGTAGTGGGGAGGTGTCTGGGGCTGATGTTCTCAAGCCCACTGCTGAGGACAAGCCAGAGTATTTGGGGATACATCTGCTGGAGCAGGGCACACAAGGGAGTTTCAGTGAGAGAAGGGAAATTCCCAGTGTCAGGTCACCTAGCACTGAGCGTCATTACCCATCGCTGGCCTCATCCCAGGGCTTCGCTGCCCCGTGGGCTGTTTGCTCTCACCACAAGCAGGCTGCTGAGAGCAAGCTGCTCACAGTGTGCACAGGGAGGGTGGAGAGAGCTGCTGCTACACAGCACACAGGGGCTCACAGGAGTTACGGGGTCAGCTGGCCACCTAACATAGGATAATGACGTGTTTGGGTTTTTTACAGAAGCCAGAGAACTTCTTTACTTTTGTCGTGTGCTACAGAGTGGTAGAGGGCAAGGACACTGGGGAACTTGCTGTTTATTTTGAAGGTGTGTATTAGGTTTCCCACAGCTGAGAGACCTGCAGCTTAGTTTCTGTGGCCCCTTAGTTCTTGGGCTTCTGTATTTCAATTAGTAGGAGAGGAGAGAGGAAGTCTAGGAATCATTCTCCCCTTCAGCTATTTGATTTATAAAACTTCAGTTCCTGGTTCTCTAAGAGAAAATTGGTCAGGTCAAGCAGAGGCACACTGCCATCCACCCACACAGACTTCTTTTGGTAGTTTTGGGGTTGTTTGTGATTTGTTTTTTTTTTTTTTGCATGGACAGCAGTAACTGTGTTTGTAGCCAGAGGAAAGAAAAGAGAAAGCAAACAGGCTGAGTAGAAGTTTATAAGATAGTATCAAAGGACTTTTAAAAATTCAAATCCCAAGAATTCCACTCCCTTATCTTTGAGACTAAACAATTCATGTAAGTTACAGTAGCTCGTCTTTTACCATTAAAATGAAGCAGTACAATCAGCTCTCCATAATACACATTGAGAGTCCTCTGCTTGATAACTGTAGAAGCACTGAAACTCCTGATAAACAAGAGTCTGTTTTCAATGAGTCTCCAGTTCAGGCTCACTAGGAAGTAAAATTTCCCCTTACACAGGATGAAATAAGGAAATCATCAGTTACCTTAGCAACCCTTTAAAAAAAAGCATGTGCACCTATCCAAAGGGCAACTAATCTAATTATAAATTATTGTAAAGGTTACGTGAATGACAGTAGCAAGAGGAAGCCATGATTCATTATTTCAGTCTATGGGAAATGGTATTGCCATTGTGCTCCTGCACGGGCTGTTCTACTGCTGCGCTCTGCAGACCATCTGCCAAGGGCTCCTACTTCATTCCCAGGACTGACCAAAATACATCTACTGAAAAATCTGTCCTAGGCTCTCTGGGAGTCCAATTCTTTACCTCTCCTGGCTCACAGATTTCTCACACCAGGGAGACTGGAGTCCAAAGCAGGCATTTTCTTGTTCAATCCTGTATATTGCTCCTGGCACAAAATTTTCAGGAACACTTAAGCATTGTTCAGGGCTGCCTACCCTTAAAACCACCATCTGCCTTTTAAACACCCACATAGGTGATTGGCAGTGATATGTATTAATACCATAGCTACCATTTTATACTGCTTAACTTACAGGGTGGTCCTAACTAGCATTTTGTGACAGGTTGGGTGTGTCGGACCAAGGAAAGTGTCCTGCCCATCAGCACTTTTCTGAAAACACCATACGCTCCTCCTGAGCAATTTTACCCTCCATTCAGTGTGTGCACTTTGGAGGCTGTGTGTCCTGGAGCAGAAGAGGTCTCACCACAAGCTCCAGCTTTCATCTTTGCTACATGTTTCACCAGAAGGATGAAGGCTTCACAAATGCCACTGTCTGAGTGGTGGAGAGCAGACATGGTGAAACACTGAGGTTGATGGCAAAAGGAAAGAATGCCAGGTTTCATGGATAAATTCTCTGGCACGAGAATTGATCTGTACCCTTTGGCAGGAACACAGTTTTAAAAAGGTGAATCAGAACTTCAGTCTCATTGTTTTTAAGCCTGATCTGTACTTAAGAGGAAGAAACACAGGAACTTACTGGTTGCATCTTCCCTAAACTGCTTCCTGTACTCATAAATTAATGCCAAAAAATCTTTCCCTTGCCAGGTTGTTTAAACCAGCTGAAAGAGAAGTGAGCTGGACATCTTCACTCAGTTTTCTCAACCTGGTAGTCCTGAAAAATCAATAATGCCATGACCTTCTGTTTTTCTGGGATGGCATGGGTTGTGGGAACCACCCTTAATTTCCAAGGTGCCAGGAGAGCCTGCCATTTCCTAAAGCAAACAGCAGCTGTGCTCATCCCTCAACTCTGGGACCTCCACATGGACCTCCATGCTGCTGAGCAGGGGAAGCATCCCAGCCACGTCCTAGTGGGATGCTGAATGTACTCACCAGCCTCCACACACCCTGCTGTTCCCTAGAAGGAAATCCCAGAAGCTATGAGAGACAATGCCTTTCCCATGTTTAAATTCCTCCAGCTGTGTGCTGGCTGTGGGTTTCCTATTTTGAGTGTCACTTGAAACCTGTCCATGTATTGTCTTTGGCACATATACCACAGATTGCCAGATTTGCTTCAGGAGATTCTGTTTGGGCTGAGGCTGGGAAAAAATTTTCTGGGAAATCCCTGGAATCCCACCAGGTCTGCTGTATTGCAGAAGTATAGCCACGTGCAGCGTTTGGTTAGAAGCTGTGAGAAAATCTGTTGAGATGGAGAAGCTGAGAGGATGACTTTCCATTTCCTTCACCTGGAAGTGAAATGTTTTCATTTCAAAATGAAATGAAGCAAAATGAAGGCTTGTGTGATAAGGTAGAACTTCGTGCTGATGTAGTAGAATTTTGCATTGGTTTTCACAAATGCTCATAGACAAGACATCATCCCTTAAAATGTGCTTCAGAGGAACGAAACTAAACAAGGCATAAAGGTAATATGTTCATCTGTCTCCAGAAAAGGGCTGAAGGGTGTGTTGGTAAGAGCCTAAAAAAGAAATCTGGACTGTGAAGGATCCAGGATTTTCAGTTTCAGTGGCTTGGAAACTACTTCTTTCATTCACGTCCCACTCCTGGAAGGCAATTTTGACACCTCCTCCCAACTTTGGGTTTCTGTATCACCCCAAAGAGCCACAAAGACCATGCTCCTCCAAAAGCAGCCTCACAAACGTCAGTGAAAAAGAGAGTGACGAACACCTTGTACAGCACAGGCAAGGACACCCCTGCCATTACTCCTGATCTCAGGAGTCATCCAAGTTATTGAATGGAAACTTTAGACTTTTCTGTTAAATGGAAACTTTAGACTTTTCTGGCACCATCAGAATAAAGAGCTGCAAATAGTTTCTGTGAGCAGAGTATCAGCCTTGCTTCACCAAGATATTTATTATGCAACATAAAAAATGGGAAACGGAGGTGGGGGGAGTTGCAAGGTCACACAGGAAACGTGCAGCCCAGCTGGAAATAAAAACGTGGCTCTCCTGACTACTGTGACCAACAAGCCCTTTCCTTTCTACAACAACAAAGGCTACTCTGAAAAATGTCTTTTGTTTCTCTGACAGCACAAGAGCATTTTATATGCAGAAATGTAAATGATTTATCATTGTTAGCATCATCATCATCATTATTCTGTTCTTTTAAAAAAGCTGTTCAGAAAGTGCTCAAATATGGAAAAATTTTAGGTCTAGGTCATTTTCTCTCTGCCTTAAACTTCTGTGCAAATAAGTTGTTGGAGGTATTTTTCAGTATTTCCCAGTTGTACTTCAAAGAGCCAGATCTCTATTCCTTTAAATTTGTTTTAATCCTGTGCTCTGATCCCTCAATGTTAGCAGTAATTTAACTGATGGCCAGCAGGAGGAGAAACAGACCAATGTGTGATCCTCCACAAACAAAATACAGATAAAATGGTTTATGTGGAAAGATGGTATTAATGGGAGCTTGAGGTGGAATCACTCTTGCCAGCAGTTCTGCATCAGAGTGCTGTTTGAGCTTCGCGGGACTGCTGATATGTCCACCACTCCTTCAAAGCACAGCGTGACCTGATCTGCTCTGTGTCGCTGTCAGACCTGTTAGGCTGCACACACAGCCTCCACTTGACCCCTCTGGGTTTGCAAAGTGCATGTTAAGGGGCAAATGTATAAACGAGTCACCACACCTCAACACACAAGTTTTATTTTTCCTGTTCTTAAACCCACTTGGAGGTGCTACAAGGCCTCAGGTAGCATGCCGTAACTCCTGATCCCCCTCTGCCCAAGTAGTGTGAGATAAAGGGACCTGGGGGAGGAAAGCTGCAGGAAATTGCATGTCTTCAAGTGCACAAAAGTCCCTTAGGTGGTGAAAGACTTGAGACTTACACTGAGATTGGCACCCTTGGTTTAGCGTAGGTCGCTGTGATTCAACCGTCAACGCCGGTGGTTGTACAATGCGCTGCTGCAGAGGAACATATAGAGCAAATTCCTTTAAAAGGGTGCGGCCGGGCAACAGAGATGGAGGCTGCTTGTTTTTCTTGTCAGGCCTGCAGAAGCTAGGGCCAGGTGAAACCTTGCAGAGGCACAGAGATCCCTCACCTTTTCCAGCGTCTGCCAAGCACGGCTGGGATGGGAAAACCTGACAGCCTGTGAGGTGAGGGTGAGAGACCCCAGCCAGAGGGAACTGGCAGAGAGTCAACAGCACCCCTGCTCTCATTCAAGATCCTTCCAAAACCTCAAATGTGCAGTGCGCTCTTTAGCAGAAACAGGACCTTTTTCATCTGTGACAACAATGTTGGGTCAGCATGAATTCGTCTTAAAAATAGGTGTTACTTTCAGGGTTACCAGTTTCCTTCAGTGTAGGGTTGGAGGGTTTTTTTCAGTTGTTTCACACTGGGTTGGCTTTCTGTGGGAAGAAAAAAATTTAATAGGACAAGGAGATGTATCATAGTAAAATCAGTCTGGAGAGTCCAGCACAGGCCACAGAAGTACACCCTGAAACTGCTATACCAAATCAAAGCAAGAACATGCACTGGGATGAAAAATCAGATTTGTGAACCTAGCAGATGAAACATTTATTTTGAGTAGTAATAAAGAAGATGGGATGCTAAGATGTGAGAATAAATGTGGACTGGTATTCCCAATGCCTTGTCTGACTCACTGACATTCTCTTCAAACAAGAGTATTTGCTGCAGAAGTGTATTTACACTAAAATAATATTGAGAGTGATGTGACTTTCACACTATGTAGTAATATGCAGCATTATGCCAATAAATGACTTTTAAAGACAAGAATAATGGAGCAATGTCATGTGAAAGGAAATGAGAAAAAGCATACGCCCTGATCCACATCTAAAGGCTTTTCTGCAAGACAGACTCGGACTTGCATGTTTACCAGTATGCTTCTCATGTCTCAGGTTCTGCTTCTGTGCACTGCAATGCTGCTGAGCCACTGCTGAGCATCTCAGTGACCATATCACAAAGTGCCAGTCCTTAAACTGCAGTGCCTTTGGTATAAGCACCCTGAAAGTCTCAACTCTTTTGCTGTATCACACATATTCATAGCAGAAAATATGGCGTGCAGCCATTATGACTCAAAAACAAAGAGGAAATGACAAATTAGTGTAACTTTTAATATACACCGATGGTCGCAGCCATCACACAGGCAGATCTAGTTTCAGATTTATCTCCAGGATACAGTCAACAATCCTTTCCCTTTGCCATGAGAAGGGATAAAGCACAGCTGATTCCTGTTTCATTGCCAGTGACACCTGGGTTGACAGAGCCACAGAAGAGGTCCCCTCTGTGCAGACTATAGCAATGACAACTCTTGACTTAACTTTTCCTTCATCCTACTCTCAGCATCATAACCACTTGAAACTTTTTCCTTCCCCTTGCAAGGAAAGCAGGGATAAGGTCAATCTGTCCTAGCTGTGGGCATTTTCCCAAGGCCTATTCTCTTATCCAGTGCTCTCTGCTCCCCCTTGAGCCTAAGCAAAGCAGAATGAAGCTTCATGAAGCTTCAGCAGCCTCAGTTATATTACTTTGCTACCAAAGAGACCTCAGCTCAGGTGTCTAAAAGGGAGTTGTACAGTCTTCTTATGAAGATGAATTTAAGACAAGCTCTAAACATTGATAAGGAAATTGTTCATTGTTCCTTGTTCTCTAGCTGGAGTATACTCAGTGTGTGGTTTGAAACACTTATCGGAGAAATGTTGATGGAACACAGCACAAAATATTCTTTTTTTCTTATGAAGTCTCTTTGGCATTTTCCATTTATCTAGGCAGGTGAATCTGCTTTTCTTAACAGGTGTAACTTATGTTAAAAGCAAAAATTTTTGTATCATTATAAGCATCATTATAAGTAGATAAAATGTCTACCTGGCCGCATTGTCAAAGAGTACTTTGATTATCTATTCGTCTGTGAGGCACAGACCCTAGGGCAGCACTGCTGTTAGCTGAAGAGAAAACCACCTGTTTACCAAAAGGCATTATTTCAACAGCAAAACTAATTTCTGTATCTGTAAATTTAATCAAATTCATTTGGTCTGATATATTTAAAACAGTTTTATCAAAACATTTGTTCAAATGTGTTCTTATCAGTTAGAACTTGCACAAAATAATTAATTTTCCTCTAAATTTGTTCTCCAAAGAAATTAAGTTGCTTTAGCTGAAGTAATTCACCATTAAAAAGTAATCACAGGATAATTTAGATTGGAAGACTTTATAGGCAGTCTGCTCCAACTCCCACTTTGAAATAGCTCCAGTTAGATCACATTGTGCCAGGACTTTGTTCATTTAAGGTTTGAATATCTCCAGGGACTACCCTGGACTTTGGAACAAAGTTGTTAACATCATCACGTTACAGAAGTTTTTCCTCATACCTAATGGGGTTTTCCCACATTCCAGCATATGCCTGTTACCTCTTAGCCTGTTGCTGTGCATCCCTGAGCAGAACCTGTATCTTCCCACCAGGCAGTAACCACAGCCTGGTGTCCCCTTTCCTTCCTCTTCACAAGGCTGAACAAACTCATTGATCTCCACTTCCTGCATATGCCCTGTGTTCCAGTCCTCACAGGGGACCTTCCACTGGACTCCTTTCTGTATGTCAGCATTTGTTCTCTGCTATGAGCCCAGGACAGCACACCAGGAGTGGTCTCACCACTGCTGAGAACCCGTGAAGATCCCTTCCCCTTGCTGGTGCAATATTTTGCTGCATGGTGCACTTCTGCCTCCTGGCCAAATTGCATCCCACCAGGATCCCAGGGAATTTTCTGCAGAGGTGTTGCCAGCTGGTTGGCACCAGCCTGTCCTGCTGCAGGGCTTTGTCCCTTCCAGAGGATCACCTTTACACTGGTGTTTGTTCAACAAAACCTGTAAGGTTCCCATCAGCCAGTTCCTCCAGCCTGTCCTGTTTGAACAGCAGCCCTACCTTTCAGCACATTTTGGCACAACCCCACATTTGGTGTCATCTGCAAATACACCAAGAGTGCTGCAGTCCAACCCATCATTCAGGTCATTAACGAAGGCAATAAACTGTACTGGTCCCACTGCTAGTCCTTGAAACATACCACTTCTACCTGGGCCTTATGCTGCCATCACTGCCCTTTGAACCTGGCAGTCCAACCAGTTTTCCACACATTTTGTGGTGTACGTACCCTATATCTCACTGGTTTGGCTACAAGGAGTCTTTGGGAGACCACGCCAAAGGCCTTGCTAAAATATAGAACTTCCTTCCCCCTTACGCCACTGTAGAAAGCAATCACGCTGGTTGAGCACCATTTGTCCCTGGTACATCTGTCTGACTGGCCTGTTCCCAGTCACCTTCTTGTCCTTTCCATGGCTGGAAGTGGCTCCCAGGAGGATTTTTTTTATCACCTTTCAAGGAACTGAGCTGTGGCTGACCAGTGTGTCCCTGCATCCTCGATCTTGCCCATCTTGAAAATCCATCTAACATTTGCCTTTGTGTCGTCATCATCAGGAATCTAAGTAATCTAAGATGGCAAAGATTAAGTTGGTAGAGATGAAGATGGTAGAGAACACACTTGTAATGACACTGGCCAGCTCCTTCCTTCCTTGGGTGCATCCCCAGCTGGTCACATGGACCTGTGTGATTTTAATTGCTTCACACTTCACTCACATGAGTTGGGCTAATACACTCAGGGGGCTGCCTGGCCTGACAGAAAATCTTTAGGGAGGAAAGTGAGCCTCATCCTCCTGAGGGGAATAATCCAGGATGGATGAGTCATTCTGAAATTGTTATTCTTTGGCCAAGTAACTGATTAACAAGCTCCTCAAATGGGAGCTTAATTACTGAACAGGGCTAAGCACCCGTGTACAAGTGAGACCTTTTTTTTTCTTTTGGAGATTGCTCAAACTTGAGATTTGCAGGAATTTAATTAATGTAAGGCCTGTTGAAGTCAGTATATTGGTAGCAATGTGATCTGTGTATGCACTATTGGATTTATCACTTCATCTAGCAAACTCCTGTGAAAGAAATCATGAGCTTGGCTTGTGAAATCTTTTTTTTTTTTTAGTAAGTCTGTAGGAAAGCATCTTACTAAGCCTAGAAATGATAATTGCATTCTTCATAATGGAATGTGATCCTTTTCTGTTGGGATGTCTTCTGTTTTAGAGCCCTGAAGGTTGAAACAATAGCAGGGGTAAAATCTTAATGTATTGGCACATGTTATTCCCAAATATTTGTGCTGGGAGCAAGTGAGTCCTACAAGCACACATGCCTACATGCAAAGTACAACAGATCAATAAAAAGGCATATGAGTCACACCTAAATAATTGTCTCTCCTTTAAATCAGCTAAAGGCCATCTCAAGCTGAACACTAAAAATTCATGTGGTTTTCTGCCTTCTTTAATGTTATCAAGATGAGATTTTAAACACTTTGTTCTATTTTTACCATATGATGTGCTATGGAGAGGATTGATGTCTTGCTATCCCAGACAACAAAACAGATAAAAAGGATCTTTCTTATTGCAAATGCTTCATACATTCCTGAAATTTCCCCCTTTCTTACCACAGTGTTTTATTTGGCAATTGAGAAGTATGAAAAGAATGCTTATAAAGCCATTGTTTGTCAATCAGGAAGCCAACAGATCTTATTAAACTTCTTTAAAAGGTATCCTAAATTCTAAATGTAGAAGACTAACAAATAAACATTGCCACTGGCTTACAAGGTTAACAAAACTGATCAAATACTGCCAGTAATTTTAAACTAAAGGAGAATAATTTCAATGGATCAATGTAAAAAAAGAAAAAAAAAGAAAAAGAACAAAAAAAATTGATAATACAACTTTCATTTGGAAAAGAGGACAATTTTTTGTCATAAAACTAAACTAGCTTAGTGTAAGATGCAGCTGAGTTCTATTGACATACGGATACATTTCTGTTCTCATATCACAGAAGACCAATGTCATCTTGTTTGTTTATTTTCAGACTATCCACCAAAACAAGGATATGATATGATCTCCACCCTGACCTCACATCTCTTAGATGTAGGAAATAAGAAGTGCTGACGCTTACAAGCCTATCTGAAGCAAAGTGCAAAACTGAGTCGTATTGTTGTAATTCCTGAAAAACTGCTTTAAATGATCTTTCCTAGTACAAGGCACAGGAGACACACTCCAGGAAGGAGGCTAGCTTTAAAATGAATGTGAACACTGAATGTCTATGACAAAGTGAGACTTAATCCGTGTTTTGAAACACCTTCCTGAACATAGATTGTAATCTTTCTCTCACAGATCCGAGACACAAATCTCTGGTAAACTCAATGCAGAGACAATATCCCAAAGCCCATGAACTACTGACTCACTCTGCCCTACCTCTCTCTTTTATCAGTTTTATTGTGCTATCTGAAACTCATTTAAATCATCAAGATTAAATCACACTGAATTACTGCCCCATACACTTAGGTATAAAGCTTGTGGTAGGACTTGGGTCATCCCTGTGGGCCCCTTCCAAATCAAGTTATTCTATGATCTCTAGACAACACAGTTGTTTTCACTAAGGTATCCTGTAGATCAAACCTACATATAGCTATCTCTGTCTCGTATGAGAGCAGGCAAAATCCAGCTCTGCAGAACAAGTGTGGGTGTTTAACAGCCACCTTCACTATGTCACTCTTGAAATCAGTCATGAGCTCCCTTTGATAAGAGTAGGCTAGAATGGCACCATAGGGAAGATTTCCTAATTTTTCAGGACATAGACTTACTCCGTCTTCTTGTACTCAGCTGTTTACTGTCTTCAAAGGTGCACATTCATCGGAAAACAAACTTTTAGACAGCTTGATTCATAGCTGCAATCCTGGAGTTTAACATGTTTCTGCATATAGATGAAAGAATCTATCTTGACTCACCTGGTTCAGTTTTACAGGAATTAAACTTAAATATACTTTGCTTCCCATAAATAAAGTTTAGTCTGTAAAGTAAGTGCCAAAACAGTAAATTCTGGGCTCCATAATAGATCCTTTTCTAAACAGTAAGTTTGGATATGAAGAAGAACTTCAGGCTCTGAGGAAAATGTTAAGGAATTACTGCCTATCTCATTTTTTATACATGCTGCACTTAACATGTGTTATGATCCAATTATTACTATTATTAGGGTTCTTTAGAAATTCCTCTGCCCAAATTAAGGTGCAAACGAGACCATATGCCAGTGACAATAATATGGGTTTTATTGAGGGTAGCTATGAGAGAGAGAGAGACAGACAGACAGACAGACAGACAGGGACGAATAAGGAAAATATCACCACTCCGTGGATCCCAGTGATGTTCCATGGATTCTCTCCAGCCAGTGTTCTTGGTGGTGAAGGTCCCCCCGGAAAGCATAGGATCCGATGGGTATATACGCTCAGGCCAGGGAAGCATGTCCGGGCCTGTCCCCCTGCAGGGGGGGGCAGTCTCTTACAGCAGCCTCTGGGTCTGTTGCATCCCGTGCAGTCCTGTGGGGCAAAGCCTCTCACGTGGATGTCCCGTGGGCTTGGGGGTTCCACAGCTGGGCCAGTTTGTGTAATCGGAGGATGGCTGTTTATTGTCTCCCACCAGAGGTTACACCATGCACCCAAAAACCTCCTCCTCCCCCCTCGGCTGGGGGGAGGCTGTGTAAACCTGGCTTCTGTGAGCTGTGCTCTTCCCCCCACCCCAAATTCAGCTGGGATGGCAGCTGGAGGCTTTGGTCTATTGTGGATGCATACCTTTCCTTCAGCCTGAGGTGACTGAACAATGGGTTTCCTTTAATTTGATCAGCAGTTCAACTTACAGTCCAAAGTTACCAAGTCCACCCCATGAGTCTTCAAGGAGGGTTCTGCGACTGTAGCTTCTTTTATATCAATGTTTGAGGCATAAACTATTTTCAGTCTCTGACAAAATAGAATTATTTGACTCTGTTGTGTCCTCTATGCTAACAAAGTGTAATGAAACATTTACATGGTCTTAATAATGGAACTTAGCATAAGTGTGTAAGAATTCAGAAGACCTGAGACATTAATGATATTTTAAAGGAGGCATACAAAAAATTGTGGGTTTCATCTTAGAATAGGATGAAAGAAATTTGTTTCAAATTATTATAGCTGGTCTGAAACCAGAAGACATTTTCATGAAGCAAAACTGGGGGAGTGGGGAGAGGATGGAGGGGAGGAAAAGATGAGCTGAGATCCTTCGCAGCAAAGCTGCTAAATACTGTATTACAAAGAGAAAGATATATGTGTTATTTCAGACTACATTCTTTCTTTTGGGATATCAGTCCTACAGAAAACTTAAATCTTGGTTAGATTCTAAAGCAGTGGGATGCACACACCAGTGCTGCCATGACGCTGCATGAAGAATACCAATGCTACTTGCAACACTTTTTTTGCTAGACTCAGAGTTATTGCTGTGGTGGGGAAAAATTATTTATTCTTTTAAAACTTTAACTAGTGACTCTGCAGCTTCTATGACACTGCATTCAGGAAATAAAAGAGAAGAAACTTATTTAAAATTAAATATGTAAATTGTATAAAATGGCCAAAAATGGTTAATTAATCTTGACAAAATTCTCTCATAGCTTTGCTGCAGTGCTCAGGTTTTTTATGAGATTCTAATTCTCTACTCTGAGTCACCTCACAATTTTCTTGGGAGTACAGGATAATTATGTTATTATATATTAATCTGAATGCTTAAAAAAATATCACCTTCTCAAAAATTCTTGCAACAGGCTTGGCTATTGAAAACTTCTGATACTCAGGTGTTCCGATTCTGCTCCCACACATAAGGCACATTTTGACTAGAATATGAGGTGTTATGAGAATAACTTTAACACATTTAAGTCCAGTACATGCTCTCTTTCTGAAGGTAGTCATCACATTGCAGAACAGTCTAAAAGTGAGGACAAGCAAGCTTTTGCCTGTGCAGCAGTCCCTGAGTTATCATGCAGTATGCAGTGGAGCATTGCCTTCTCTCTCGTACATCACTAGGCTACTGTCTTGCAGTCAGAATACCAGTGCCCTCCCTCCTCGTGTCCACACTTAGACCTGTTGTGAACACATCCCGTTCCATTTTCAGCTGCCTCCCCCTTTTATTGTTTTCCCCAATTCTTAGCAGCTTAATGTGTCTCCGCAGCTCCTCCTTGACTATGGGTAAAGGTTGTTCTTCTGTCTATCCCCATGAAGAAAATCTGTTTTAGTATTTTGCTCCATCTGATACCGGGAGAAAGGTGCTGAAAAAACCTTAGCCACTTAAGTGACAATATCTCTGAAAAACACCCTGACTTCTCTATTGAGAGTTAAAACACAAGGTATTTTAGACAGCAGAAATGCACCCACCCATCTTCAGAGGACCAGCAAGAGAAATTTGGACTTCATTACTGACAAATATATAGTAATCTCCTGTCTGAGATTAGGTAGAGTGTGTAACTGAGGAAGAAGTGCAGTCCCCAGCTATGCATTGCTGCCCCATGCTCTCACCAGCTGCAGCCAGCTTCAGGTATTGAAGTTAAGCAGCACTCATGCTGTAAGAGCTAGACTGTGTTACTGCTCTTCATTGGCTCAGCTATCAAATAGCTCAGCTTTGGAGAAGGTAATCATTGGACACAGTGAGTCTCAGAGCCTCTGTGCTTATTAGGAGGGAAAATGACCTCACACAGTGAAGCAACATATGGACATAGTTCTGTCCTGAAAGGCTTCAGAAGAGCCACAGTCCTGCCTTGGCTCTTTCTGCTTCCAGCCTTACATGAGACATCCATGGAACCTGTTGCTCTGATCTAGGGAGGCTTTGGGACAGACATTTCTTTGCTGCAAGTAGACAGGGAAGTGGCTCTGAACAGCTGAGCTGCACTGCTCTTCCTGACAGCAGTGATATGTTCTCTGCTATTTCATACATTACAGTACAGCAAATAATTAAATATATACTGCCATTTATTACTATAATCTCCCAGACTGTTCATGACAGTAAATCGTCAGTGTCTGTAGGCTGGGTAGAAGTTACCTGTTTATACCAAGGCTCTTATATAAGCCAGATTGATCTCTGGTTTCTGGCCTAATGGCCAACTTTTTGACTGTTTATTAAAAACCATTTACCCAGCTATTGTGTTCCTCCTACCTTGTAACCAGGTCTCACACTCATACACTAACCTCAGCTGTTCACAAGACACAAATCAAAACAACTCTAAGCTGGTAAACTTTAAAAGCTTAACTACTGCCTTCAGACACTGCCTTTCTTTAGCTGATGGTCACTTCCTGAAATCAGCTGCTTCGTGTCAAGTTATTTCCCATTTAAACGCTGCCTTTAAACATTGATGATTCAGCTTCTGTTCTACAGTCTTTCTCTCCTCAAGACACTGGTAAGACCCTTGAGAATTCTGTGTTAACAGCCACCATGACCTACACGAAGACAAGCCCATCTTTACTATTTCAACAAAGCACAACCATAACCCTCTGCCTCCAAAAAGAATCGGCCAATGACGTTTGCTCAGACTGTAGGATTTCAGCTTTTCCCTCATCCCTGCGGATAATAGGTGTGAGGACCCTTCAAACTGCATACCAGCTTGGTGCATACTGCCAAGAGCTCACTCAAGATCCCTTTAGAGCCCTGACCAGAGCAAAATAATAATGGTAGGCAGATGTTGGCTGTGGTCCAAAAATGAATAACAGGGGAAAAAAGGGGTCTTGTATTCTTTATCAAAGTAATGTGGAAAATAGGCCTGTGCCTATTTGTACAACTAGACTTGTTGAAGTCTAGTATGTATAAACTGTTTTTCCTAAATAAGTATAGACTTCAAGTCCTTACATCTTAAAATGGATTGTTCTAGTGCTATACTAATTAGTCTACCTTAACAGCTTTACTGCAGACAGTGAGGCAGCTGCCTGCCTGGTTAAGACACAACAGGGCAGGTTCCCCAACACTGCTTCTGGTAGAATATGCCCAGAAGTATTTCAGGAAATTCTAAAAGGAGGTGTGCAGTCTATGTGTGGGTGAGAGACTGACAGTTCTCATTAGGTCATGGGATATACCCAAGAACATGTGATGCCTGAATAAATTTGGAGCAACTAGAAGACTTGTAAAAAAAAGGAAAATATGACAGGTTATAACAAGTCATCTCCTATTCATCTCTTCTTTTTTTTTTTCCATTTTTGAAACATAGAGACTTGTAATCCCATTATGTATGTTGTCAATAAAATTCCGAGCCATAATGTGCTAAATGTGTGATTTAGAGACAAACCTCTTCACTTTCCTGATATTCTTCTCTTTTTAAATTTTTTGAGGATGGAAGAACACAGCATCTTTTTTTTACCACTTTCTGAGAAGTAACCCTCCAGACTGGATGCATGTGTGTAGAAATACTGGTACATATTGTTTTATGATTCTACTGTATCATTAAATCCAGCAACGTAAATTTAAGAATAATTCAGCAAGCTAGAATCAGTTAACATTTACTTCAACTTTCTTTTTGCATTACTTAAATATAGAAAAAGACATGTAGGCATTTTCTTCCTCTTTCAAATAGACACTGCCTCAGTGGGGAAACATAATGTGAGATGGGAAAACTGTGCAGGGAAAAGGCATCTATTAAGGTCAATGCAGCCTGTTCAAGTGGTCTGCTTTCCATAAAGTATATGTGAAAAAGTTGCCCACATAGGCTTCTCCATTTCAGGTCATTCTGTGTTGTCATTCATCACTGTGGATAAAAGGGAAAATAATCCCAGGAATGCCATTAACAGTGTGTGTGCAGGCAGGGCAGTGCTGAAGAAGGGTATTGGCAGGATTGGTGCTGAAACTGTGCCAATTTTGCTGGCAGTGAATAACTCAAAGAAACCTAGGGCATGCTTACCATTATAATCTTTTTAGATCTTGTACTAATGACCAGAACATTGCCCTGGTCACAAGGCTAAGCAGAACAGATTTTATCACAAGGCTATTTCATTGTATGATAAAAGTTCTGCCTTTCAAAGATGAAATAACCTCCAGTTAGTTCTGCAGTATGTGTCCTGGTTGAAAGGTCAAGACTGTGATTGACTACAGAGGCTGAAGAGTGTGATTCAGACCCAAGTGTGCCAAGAGCTTGCAAACTGAGGTAGCATTCATGCTGCCTCATATTTTTGCTTGGAGACAGGTTTACTTTCAACTTTCCTATATATATGTATGCAGTTACTTCACTTCCACAGACACACAGCCTGTTGTCATCTTTTTGTGTGGCCAGTTGCAGACTTCTACTTTTAAGGAAACTTCTATATGTATGGCTGATAACAGCAGGATCAGGAGAGGGGGCCCAACTACTAAAACCACTAGAGATCATTGATAGTATAGGTGTAGGATTTGTAACTGGACAGTTAGAGCTAACACATAAAATTCTTTTAATTATACTTCAAATGAGCTATGGACTGCTTTAAGGCAAACAAAGAGTTGGAATGTGTATATAGCTGTATTTTTTACTTGTTCTAGTAGGGGTACTGGTAAATGCACTTGTGTGCTGGTTTCTACTGGGATAGAGTTAACTTTCTTCACAGTGGCTAGAAAGGGCTGTGTTCTGGGTCTGTGCTGCACACAGGTTTGATAATACAGAGATATTTCAGTTATTGCTGAGCAGGGCTTACACAGAGCCAAGGCCTTTTCTGCTTTTTGTACTGCCAAGCTGGTGAGGAAGACTGGGGTCATGAGAGGCTGGGAGGGCACACAGTCAGGACAGGTGACCTAAACTGGCCACAGGGATATTCCAGACCGTTTGACATGCTGGTCATTATTTCCAGCTGGGCGCAAGAAGGAGGAAGGAGGGGACGTTTGGAGTGATGGCATTTGTCTTCCCAAGTCACTGTGAGGTGTGAGGGGACCCTGCTGTCCTGGAGATGAGAAACACCTGGCTGCCCTTGGGAAATAGTGAATGAGTTCTTTGTTTTTCTTAGCCTGTGCGTGTGGCTTTTGCATTCCCTATGCAGCTGAATTGATCTCAAGCTGTGAGTTTCCCAGCTTTTACCCTTCTGATTCTCTCCCTGATCCCCTTGGTGAGGCACGGAGCCAGAATGCCTGCGTGTGGCGCTTGGTTGCTGGCTGGAGTGAAACCATGACAACTTGAAAATCCTTGGCTTCTGGTCCCACCTTCCACTTTTAAACCCTTTCACCACTTGTTACCTAGTTAACAGTAGATTGGGAGTTTTCAGTCAACTGGAGAAAGCCAGGTCACAGAAACTTCCTGCTGAAATTCATATACCATCTCTTCCTTCAGGCAAGAGACAAGAACAGTTCATCCCAATGAGCAAGAAATCAGACAAAAGAGGCAAGAAACCACCGTGGATGAATAAAGAACTCCTGTCGTTACTCAAGTGTAAACAGGAAATGCACAAGTTATAGAAGCAGGGTCAGGCCCCTTGGAATGAACACAGAGAGGCTGTCAGAGTAAGCAGAAATAAGATGAGGAAGGCCAAGGCCTTATATCTGGCCAAGGCTGTCAAGGAGAACAAGAAGAGCCTTCTTTAAATACGTCAGTAACAAAAGAAAAACTAGGGATAGTGTGGGCTTGTTACTGTATGGAAGAGGGACCCTGGTAACAGAGGATGCAGAGAAGACAGAGTTACTGAACACCTTCTTTACACTGGTCTTCACTATGACCAGGCATTGGGAATCTCTGACCCAGGACATCAGGGTAAAGGAATGTTGAAAGGAAGATTTTTCCTTGGTCAATGAGGATTGGGTAAGAGAATGTGTAGGCAAACCTAACATCCACAGGTCCATGGGCCCTAATGGAATGCACCTCAAGTGCTGGGAGAGCTGGGACCCCATTCTGTAGGCCATCTCTATCCACATGGATGACAAGAAGATGATCAGGAGTAGTCAGCAGGGATTAAATAAAGGTGAATTATGCTTTACCAACCTGATTGTCTTCTGCAATGAAACAACTACCTGAGTGGATGAGGGGAGAGCAGTTGATATGGTCTACCTTGACTTCAGCAAGGCTTTAGATGCTGTCTTTCACAGCATCCTCATAGGCAAACTCAGGAAGTGTGGACTGGATGAGTGGACAATGAGAACTGGCTAAATGAGGGTTACAATCACACAGGGTCAAGTTGGAGGCCTGCCACTGGTATTGTCCCCCAAGGTTCCATACTGGGACCAGCATTGTTTGCCTTACCCATCAATGACTTGGGTAGAGGGCAGATGCCTCCTCAGCATCTGATCACTGATGACCCAAAGCTGGGAGGAGTGGCCAGTACCCCAGAGGGCTCTGCAGCCCTTCAGAGGGACCTTGACAGGCTGGAGAGTTAGGGAGAGAACTATTTGAAATTCAACAAAGGCAAATGCAGGGACCTGCACTTGGGGAGTGCACCAGCACAGGCTGGGGTGATCTGCTGGGAAGCAGCTCTGTGGAGAACAACCTGGGGGGGTGCTGGTGAACCACAAGCTGCCCATGAGGCAGCAGTGTGCCCTGGGGGCCAATGGGATCCTGGGATGCATTGGGAAGAACATCACCAGCAGGTCAAGGGAGGTGATCTTGCCCCTCCGCTCAGCCCTGGTGAGGCTGCATCTGGAGTTCTGTGTCCAGTTCTGGGGTCCTCAGTTCAAGATAGACAAGGATGTACCAGAGCAGGTCTATCGGAGAGCAAGAAAGATGATTAAGGGACTGGAGCATCTTTCTTACTGGGAGCGAGATGGGTCTGTTCAGACTCAAGAAGAGACAACTGAGAGGGGCCCTCATCAATGTCTGTAAGTATCTGAAGGGAGGGTGCCAAGAGGATGGAGCCAGGTGATGAGCAAGGACAAGAGGCAACGAGCAGAAGNGTGTCCAGTTCTGGGGTCCTCAGTTCAAGATAGACAAGGATGTACCAGAGCAGGTCTATCGGAGAGCAAGAAAGATGATTAAGGGACTGGAGCATCTTTCTTACTGGGAGCGAGATGGGTCTGTTCAGACTCAAGAAGAGACAACTGAGAGGGGACCTCATCAATGTCTGTAAGTATCTGAAGGGAGGGTGCCAAGAGGATGGAGCCAGGTGATGAGCAAGGACAAGAGGCAACGAGCAGAAGCTGAAGCACAGGAAGTTCCACCTGAACATGAGGAAGAATTTCTTTACTATGCAGATGACCTCACACTGGAACAGATTGTCCAGAGAGGGTGTGGAGTCTCCCTCACCTGAGATATTCAAGAACTGTCTGGATGCAATCCTGTGCCAAATGCTCTGGAATGACCCTGCTTGAGCAGGGAGGTTGGACCAGATGACCCTTCCAATTTTACTCTTTCTGTGGTTCTGGATTCTGAAAAGATAAGGCACTCCTTCAGGTCTAAAATGGCTTCCTGCTTCTGCACAAAAAGCCCTGTAGTATTTGGGGGAGGGGAAATTAAACTGTAAAATTTTGACACAGGATAAAAAACTCTTTCCTCAAGAGGCCTAACCAGAGTGTGCCTGTCTTGTAACTTAACTTTTGTCAGTATTGAAGTTATCTAGGCTTCCCTGACCTGACAGACTTAAAAGAAATGACATGTCTAAACAGACAACAAATAGCATTGTGACTGAAGAAAACAAAGAAAAATCTCATATGCAGCACCTTGTATTAAATACATCAGAATGAGTTTAGGTGATGAATTTGTATCACTTGGTGTTTTCAGTTCAGAGGAGTCCTAACATGTAGCTTTTCATACAGCTTTACCCTCAGACAGCACTAATGACAGGAGTCTTGACAGCCCCCTGAGTCACTCTAGTGCTCATTCGCACCATCAAGTCACATCTTTAATACGTGTTCTCTGTTGATTCATGCCCACAGAATGGGCATGCGAGACACCTGCACATCTCTGGAAGAAACCAGACTTCCAGCTTCAAGCACAAAGCCCAGTTGAGCAGCCTCTGAAGCTATTCCCTTGAGAGATCTCCACTGGTCATGAAGTGCTACTGCTGCTTCCTGTTCCCAGTAACCAGTTTCTATATCTCTTGGATGAGAATGAATTCTCTTTCCAGAAGAACCCAGTCGTGCAACCACTTACACAGAGTTTACTAAGTCTGTTTTCACTGGGAGAAAGACTCCAAGAGCAGCCCCATCCAGAACAGAGTATCAGAGTGAGCAGGAGAAGACCCCACCCCTCCAGGTACTGCTTAATGTCCTGGTCAGAAATCATGTCCTCCTGCCTGTCATCCATGTTTAATTAATTCCTGTTTGTGGGATGGGAATCCTGTCAGAGTAATACCTCTTGAAAACCACCTCATATAATGGACCAGAAACAAGTCACATTCTAGGCACTTTCCAAAAACATCAAGTTCATAGAATTTAGTAGATGATGGATTTTGTTAAAGACCACTACCAACTTAGAGGACTGTAACTAGTTCTTGAATTTGGTGGAACAGGTACATAAAACAACTGAAAGGCTCTTTCTGATTGCATGCAATAGGAATTTTCCATCAGGTACTGAGCCACTGTATAAGGAAAGGAAGTACTATAGACAGCAGCCGCAGCTAGAACAGCTGGCTGTCTGGTTAATCCCTTTTTTTTCATGCCCCTTTCAGGAATGGGCAGGAAGTAAACACGCACTGTGTTCAGACTCATCATTTATTAGAGATTAAAGATAAAATAATCTAATCTTCCATTAATACCAAACACGCCTAAAAATTATGCTTTTGCACACCCCAGGGCCAGAAGAGCAGGCCACACTTTCACCGTATAAGGGTCATTCATTCAGGAATAGGCTTCATAATTTAAGGAAAAAGATGAAATGGTGCCTCACTCAGCATCCTATTATTTTCAGTGGAATGTTTTCCCTCCCAGCTATTCTGCCCTGAAAGGTAGTGAGCTGACTCATGCTGTCTGGCGAGACAGGGACACAGTGCTATCAAGCAGTGGATGGAGAGCAGAGAATTAAAAACTATGTGTTTTAACAGATGTTTCCCAGTATTGGTATTGTACCTGATTCAAAGAAAAACATCTAGTAACAAACTTAACTAATAGCTTGTCTGGGACCAAATATAATTCTCAAACATTGTCCTCTGATGCCAAGGGACAGAATTATAAATCTGGACCCTATTCAAATACATAAAATATCTCCTTCCTACTGGCTGAGCAAACAACCCTTTATGTTTATACACCCACTAACACAGATGGCTGGAAAGGGTTGCTGCAGGCAAGTGAAAGACCTGGCCTATGGTGCACAAAATCCACAGCTGAATTTTGTAACCAAGACCCTTCCTATTCCTTAATAGAAAAACCCCAGATTTTAGTTCCATTAGTGGTCTTGCACTTTGTGCTGAAAGCAGTTCTTTAGTTCAGCTAGCTTATCACTGAAAAGCTAGTCATAAAACTGTACCCAGCACAATAACAATGGAATTTACCAGAAATCACATGTGTACATTCAAGGGTATAAGCAAACACAAAATAAATATTTGTCCTTTACATCATATTTGGCAAGCTGTTATTTCTCCTTAAGCACTTTGCAGAATTCTTATCTATTTTGTCTGGAGCAGCTTCATTGCTAAGAATATCTTCTAAGATGAAGAGTAATGAACATCTTTGGCTATAAAACTAATGAGAAAATATTTTAAAAAACTAAAACCACTTTTTTTACATTTGCATGAAATTAAAAAAAAAAAAGCTGGAGATAAACAACAGAACAAGTTTTCAAGGAACAAAGAAGCACGGACACCATTGCACACCAATCACACATGCCTTAGGTGTCTTTTAACCACTAGTTCATCTCTGTTCTAAGCACAGTTATGACATCTTAAATATGATGTGGCAGCTAAGACAAAAGAAATGTCTGCAAGCTGTAACTCCATCAACAAATATGAGAGCTCCATCCGCACATGGTAACTCTACTCATGGACAAACACAGTAGTTAATATGATGGCAGCTCTCTGTTTCATTTATTGCTACTACTCTATGACCCGTATCCACCCGCACTAAGGACAAGGAAGGTGGGAGTAATTTTTTCTTCATGTATGCCTCCTATCTGGTAAATACAGTTGCATTAAGTTGCCTTAGATGCTATAAACAATGTGCAACTTTGTAAAAATTATAGGAATTTTCTGCTATGGCCACACACATAACCACAAATGCCAAATACACTCTAGCCTTTTAGCTGTTATTTCTTTTTTCTCTAATTGTGACTCCTACCGACAATCAGGTTAATAGGATTAAAACTGTTTAGTCACCAGTGGAAAATATTCTCTAGTCCACACACAGAAAACACAAATTCTTTGTGATATTTAAATCATTTTAGATATTCAATACTTCAACAGGAGGCACAAGGTTCGTAAAAGAAACAAACCACCATCTTTCAGAATATAAACCTTGATTTTTATGGAAATGGTTGTGGTGGGGGGCATGGTGGGGAGGGAGAGAGGAAGAAAGAAAACTTGAAATGTTCTTGACTTAGCTTCAAAATGGCCCAGTTAGGAGTACAAGAGCTATATGTTGTTTTCTGTTCACACATCTCCTTCCCCAAGCCTTTGAGATGTATCACTTAACTAATCAGAGCAGTCCTTAAGAAGCAGTAAAGTGCAAAAGTCCCTCGTGAAAGACATTGCAATTTACAATCAAGCATGCTATTGCTGGGGAATGAAGGAAAGATCAGCTTGGTTTGTTAAGTATTTTGGCAAGTTTTCTGCATCTGTTTTTCATTAGAGCCTTGCCACTGAGCTGTAAGAAAAAGATGATCAGACATCCACTCCCTGTTTGCTCTGTGACCAGATGAGTCTACTTACAGAAAAAAGGAGAACCAGTTTTTGGAAAGCTGAATCACTTCACCTGTGCGGGTGGGGGTAAGGCTAAGGAGGTACCAAGTTATCTCAGGCTGCACGCAAAATGGCAAAAAATAAACCTTTTAAGTCACTATATGTGTCCTCCAGGTGAATGGAAATTAAAAGGCAGTGGGGAAAGATGCTTTAAAATGAGTGACAGGCAGAAGTGGTCAAGCTTAGGTAGGGGTATTTGCTGTAAAGCCCCCATGACTTCCCTCTTTTTACAGAAAATATGGAAGAAAGTACGTTGAGAAAAAGCTTGACATATGTTGAAGACACAGCTAGTGAAAAAGTCAAAAGCTCACCTAGCTAGATAATGCCTTGGTGTGGTTATTTTTGAGTTATGGTAGTAATGCTTCTTCCACTACTTTGCACTCTGTTATTGTTTTTTATGACATAATAAGTCTGTATAAGCTGAAAATTTTCATAACTACTTTCTGACCTCCCTTACTCAAGAAGTCTTTCCAACAGTTCACATCAGTTCTCCCTCTTGCTCATTTGTCCTAAACTTCAGTGTAAAAAAAAAAAAACAAACCAAGCCCAACCCAAAACCCAAACCACACGAAAACCTTCTTAGGAATGTAAGTACATTGGTTCTGTTGAACTCAAAATCTCCCTGTGGTACAGACTGTCTTTTTGGACATGAATTGTACAGCACCTTGCATTTTCACATTCTAATATATGGCTAATGGTCCTAAATACGATAATTAAAATGTAACCAGTGCATGATAACTTAAACGGAGATTTTGCATTTAGCAACACATAATGATAACAATGTACAAAGTACAACAGTAATAATGTCCGACCAATTTCTTTTTTATATGTGCATAATTAAGAAAACTTGCAAAAATGGGATGGTAACATTTGGACTTTTAAAAGCACATAAAAACCCATTCAATTTTGTGCACAGAACAAACGGGAAGTGAAGTATTTATTTTTAAAATGTGTCTATTTTAATTCCAAATTATTTTCATGAAATCACAGAATAGTCAAAGTTGGAAGGGACCTCTGGAATTAATTTATGTCAGTGCTTGAAGCAGGTCCAGTTAGATCAGGCTGCTCAGAGATTTGTCAAGTCAAATTTTAGTTTCTCCAGGGTCAGTGACTTCACACACTCTCTTGGTCCTGTTTTAGTGCCTGATCTCTCACATGGTTTTTCCTAATATCTAATGGGATTTCCCATGTTCCAGGTCATGTTCAGTGCATGTCATCCTGTTGATGTTCACCACTGGGAAGTGTTTGGGTCCATTTTCCCTGTTCCCTCACATAAGGCATTTTTAGACAGGAAAAAGTTCTCTCCATCCCCTCCTCTTGCCCAGGCTGAACCAGCCTAGTGACCCCCTCCTGCCCTTGAATGCCCTGTGCTCCAAACCTGACCCTCACAGTGTCCCTTCTCTGGAGTCATCCAGGAATAAATTCTTCACTGTGAGGGTAATAAGGCGCTGGAACAGGTTGTCCAGAGAAACTGTGGATGCTCCATGTCTGGAAGTGTTCAAGACCTGGCTGGCTGGAGCTCTGAGGAGCCTGGCCTAGAGGGCGGTGTCCCTGCCCATGTCAGGGGGGTTGGAACTAGATCATCTTTAAGGTCCCTTCCAACCCAAACTGTTCTATGATTCAGGTTCCTGTGCACAGCAGTCCTTGCGCCTTGATTGCCCCACCCAGTATGATATTATTGCCATATTTCCAAGACCGCCATTCATCTAATCATCTGCATTGTCAAGAGACACATTGATCAAAGCGGTGACACTTCCTCCTTGCCTGTATCCCAGATTTTTGTTTAGTTGTTGCAGGCCTGGGAATGGATAGTCTGTCTGCTGCTGACACAGAGCACAAGGTTCCAGCCTCTCCCATCCCAAGGCTCTCCAAAATACTCTGTGTTCCCCCATGCCCTCACTTCTCCCTGTACTCTGTGGCTTGGGCTTTTGCCTCTGCAGGATATCTAAAAAAACCTCATGGAGATTCTGTTCCTCCTTCCCAATGCTACACAGTCTGCTCATCTCCTCTGACGCTCTTGAAATGACTTTTTCAAACATGGAATGTTATGACTGAGATTCAGAAGAGACACATTTTCCTCATCATCTTTACCGCATGAACCTGAGTCAGTGGACTCAAGAAAATACTAGTATCATTTGGCATTTTGACCTCGTCCAGGTGTGAGCATTTTAATACCTCCATGTGGCCTCAAAAGCCCATGTGTGACACACAATCCTGTGAATTCCTTCTGGAAATGACTCTCTCTGAATCCATGGCAAGTGCCATGTGTCACAGTAGGCATTTCAAATACAGATTAATGTTCACACCACAAATATTTCTAAAGAACTCCTGCCTTGAAGTTCATATGAAGACAACAATATTATGCTCTCTACAAGATGCTCTCCACAAGATGAGGTTTTTGCTGAGTGCAAATACCCTCAAGAGATGCTTCAATACTATTAAGTTTCTCATCTTAGACAAAAAGTAATAAATGATGCATGAAATAACCCGTCATAAATGTAAACCAAATTACTTTTTTAATGCCCTTCTGAAATGCAAACATCTCCTTGCTGCAGGGGTGGCTGTAACTTACTGTTTGGACATTAATAACCAGGCTGTGTTTGTCTGACTCCGAGGAACTCAAACAAAAGGGCTGTTCCTACACACCCTGGCAGAGTTACTGGCAGAACTACCCACCATGGCTCTGTGGATGAGCATCAGCCATTCAGACGGGTGAGCATAAGGGCTACTCCTAAACATCATGCCTGCATGCAGAAATGATCCCTGTCCAGTCTGTAGCTTAGGGGCAGCGGAAAAGGTTCAAACAGTCAACAAGAGATTATTTGATGCAGCTCACAGTTCAAGCTCACAGTTCAAGCTTCTTCCTGTGCTTCCTCAGCCTGCAGTCAGCCAACACAGAGAAAGTAATTGTAATTCAGTTTATGGAACCAAGAACTGTTTTATCAGATAATAACCCAGATAGGTATTTTAATTCCAGTGCTTATCTTTATGACAGGTATGCTGACTGACTGCAATAAATTTTAAATATTTAGATGAAGGAAGGTCCTAAGAGTGATTACTATATGGAATACCATGCTCTTCAGAACCTGAAAACTTGAAGGTCCAGCTATATCTCCCCCAAAATTCAAACAAGATATTTTTAAAGAATAATCTCTCTCCCTTCAGTTTCATTTGGAATGAAGCAGAAGAGGAAAATTTGTTCATCTGCTGTCACTGAGTACCTGTTTCCAGAACCATTGTTCACTGAGAGTTTGCAGGTCTGGGCCCAGTCTCTGCCCACCCATCTCTGACCAGGAAACAAACCAAACTTCCCCATGCCTCAAGAGAAGGCTGTAAACAGTGGATGATCATCTGCATCATCTCCTGCCAAAGTACACAGAAAAACAGAGACCTATAGTCCTGTCAAAAGACTTGACATTTCCTCTTCTGTCCCATAACAAGTGACCAAGGCAAATATCTAATCTGAACATTCCCCAGTCATCTCTAGCCATCAGATGATCTGCTTTGCACAGCCATTTTTACTCTGGCTCTCTGTGCCTGTAAAGATCTATATTTCTCCTCCCTGAACAAAGAGCAGCTGACTGAGATGGCAGCCACGATCTGTGGCAGACAAGTCTGTGATGAATGAGACTAGGATGCTGCAGGCCTGGGCTGGGAGGAGAGCTTGGGGAAGGATGACCTGAAATGATCACAGATTTATGCAGAGAGCAACGTGCTTGGCTCTGTACGACCTGCTCACATGCTGACTGTTGATAGGACAGAGTGAAGGTGTTCAAAGGGCAGTTCAGGATATAGTTGCTTTCACAGCCATTGGGTCAGGGCTTATCACCTTCTCTATTCAGAAGAGTAATATTGCATTCCTCTTTTTTTTTCCCTTTTTCAATAATGTTAAGAGTCAGGGTGATAAATCGTGTGGTTTCTGTGGGCTGTGTTACAAAGCTGAAGAGTTAAAATTAATGAGCTTGAGGAGGTGATTCGAAAATGCCACGTGAACAACCTGTTAGACTTTCACTCCCCACCCATAGTCACCTGCTTTTACAAACAGGCTGCCAGTGGTAACAGGCTACTTCACATTTCAAAAGGGTATGTCATTAAAAACAACAAGAAAATCCTTCCTTGATCAGTTAACTGCAGTTTCGACGATTTATTCATTGCCAGAACAGAGTAATGACTCATCTCCTATGTCAAGAGCCAACAACCTATTACAGTACTGAATTTCTCCCAGCACTGACACAGGGAGAATCTGGGAAAACTTAAGTTAATCTCCTCCAGAAACATGGTTAAAACCACATTTTTAAGACTTTTACTCTTATCCTTGACACAAAAGGTATATTGTCACTTCCCCAAACTTGCAGGAGCAATGAAAAAATAGAAGGTCTCTGAGTGGGGGGGTAGGAGGAAAGGTAAAAATCTCTTCTAATAACTTCAAGTGTAATAAGTCAGCTTCAGGTTGCCCTGGGTAGACTTCTTAGCGAGACAATTTCTGCTCAAAAAAATAACCTGTACAGACATTTCTGAGCAACCATTTCTATGCTCATTTTCCCTATACTAGGTCTCCTGTAAAAAGTTTGTCCAGTGACAATGAAACTGAGATTTCAATATTAAGCCAAAACCATCCCCCATTTTCATTAAATTTAACAATTTTCAACTCCTGATTTCAAGGTATGAGAGGATGGAGAAATACAGTTAAAAGGCTACCTTACCTATCTTAACAAATCTCCTCAGAGATTTGTATCCTCACCTAAAACATAAATGGATAGGTATATTTTATGTGCTCAGTCAAGCACTTTAGTGTTATATGAACACAAAACAGAAGATATAATTTTGTCTTTATGAAAGTTTGAAAAATACTAAGAAAACAAGTTGAAGACAACAGGAAAATGGCATTAAGAAATAAATCAGTATTTCAAGAGAACCCCCAATACAACAGAAGGAAATTTCTGCCTTACTGAAAAGAATTTCTTCATTCACCCAAGAAGCAGAACTGTGACTGTGCCCCTAATTCTTGGGAGTCTGAACTATGCTGCAGATTTACTTGATGTCTTCTGACATCTTCCTCTATATATCCTACCTCATGGGAAGAGGCAAGGGGCAGGAGGGGGCTGTCAGGTTTTTCTCAGGCACTTGCTGATGACTTAGCTGGAGCTCTCTTTTCACCTTTTATTCAATAGTGGTGAAAAACTAAGTGAAAATTCTGTGGCGGTAAAGGAGTTTGCTCTTATTCCATGCTTGAAAAACCCCAGGCTTCTGAACATGGGAGATTTTGGCTCAGTAACTTCAGACATGCTACTCAAGGCTGGATAATTTAAACCTAACCTCAAGTCAGATGCTGAGTTACCTAACACTCCAGCATCTGGTCCTTAGAGTGAAATCCAAAAGGCTAGCAATAGCAAGAAAATGTCCCTGTGTGTTGAATCAGAGGAGCGAATACTCAAGGAAGGAGGTACAATAAAACAAGCTGCTGTACAGGAAACCACCTGTAGCTTGGCAAACACTGTAGAGAAAGGTGTGACTGCAATCTCTCTCCTCTCTCAAAAGCACCCTTCAGGTTCCCAGCTGCAACTGGGCATCCTTGAAGACACAGAGCCTGGGGTCTTCCTCTGCAGATGAGTACTGGTCTTCAAAAAGAACTGACCAAAGCAGAAGTGGTCCCTGCAGTGAGCCTTCAGGCAAGGTGCTCTAGGGCTGATCCAGCTTTCCTTATGGCACACAAACCATTTGCGGCAAAGGATTGTGGTAAAGCTAAGGCTTTACCTGAGGTATTCAGCCCTCCCCTCCCTTCCAATGGGACACTGACACAGCTGCCTGCAAAGATTAACTGAAATATCCCAAAGCCATGCATTAAACAGCACCAGTTGATAGGAGTTTTTTGTCTCTGGTCTCCTGCCTTGACCACTCAAACCCATTGGTTTTGTGGTAGAAATTAGGTTAAAGTTTAACTGGCGTTCCAGCAGCTCATACTAACATTGCAGCAGTACTGCCCTGAGCTTTCTGCACTTGGAGGAAATTCTTCCCATCCTCAACAGAGACTCGGTATTTAACGAGGGGGATAATGTATTTCCAAAAACAGAGGTGAACATTCATATTTAGGAGCAGCAGGACTTCCCCATACACCGCTTCCAGGCTGCAGAAGTAAGCATGTGATTTATGTGCAGGCAGAATGGTTAGACTGGATGGCAACTACTTATGATACTACACTAAGAAAATTACAGGATATGAACCTTTTTCTGTGGGCTTATTTTTTTCTTTGTAGGTTTGTAGTTTTTGTTTGCACCAACTCCTGGAAATACCAGCTTACCCTTTCTAGCCATTCTCAAAATTTTTAGACCTGATAAAGCTATTAAATTCTCAGATAGGTTTTTGTTCAGTCTTTGTTTTTCTAAACACTTGCCAACTTAATATACCCACATATTGTTTTTATTACCATCCAGTTTTTGTGTTACCCACACTTAATAGAATGGAATGGGATCTTGCCAGTAATAGCAAACTTTACATGTTTTTCCTAGCATTTCTACCAAATGTGCATAGAAGTCTGTCTGATAGACATCCAACGAATGCTGGTGGTCTATAACCACAATTTCTCAAACAATATGGAAAGAAATCTACTCTGGAATACCTCTGATGTGTTAGCAAATTAAGTATTTTTTCACTGGGATGAAATAATAGGCATTCTTCAAATCATGAACACAAACTTTCTGAAGAGTAAACAAAGATATCTGCTACTCTGTGCAATGGGACCACATGGGTATCCCAAAATCTGATAATACCTTCTATGTCTAGTCTGCAGTGGTACCTCTCTTTTTGTCTCTGTGATGAAATGAATATGATGTCTGCAGCAGAAGGATTCCCATGGCTAATGCAGTTGGCACTATATGCATCCCCAGCTTCCTGATGCTGCAAGCAACACTGCCCGGAAGCGCTCCTGCCTCTGCAGGTGAGTTTTCAGGGGTATCATGCCGCAGTGGTAGCAAGGAGTGGGCTGTGTCTCTGTTCCATACATCCTGCCTACTCAAGAGGCTACTCAAGAGGCTACTCAACTTCCTGGCTATTCCCTGACAGCACAAAGTTCACCAGGAAGTTGCCAACAGCAGTAATGGTAGGGTTTGCTTTCACTAAATTCATAGCTCTTTTTGAAAGCAGCCCGCTTTGGGTTTGTTTGGGTTTTTTTTTTTTGCCTTTGCTGCCTTCCTTGTAAAAAAAGGGTTCTAATACCATTGCTAAATTTGAAAAGCAAACACAGGCATTTTTCACACATGATGTACTCATAACTGCTTCTTTCACATTGAGGTTCAACAGCCTTGCAGAGAAAAGTCCCAAAGGAATAAAATCTTTACTGTATGCTTCCAAATGGCTATTTCTCCACCTTTCAAATTCTGGTGGGTTTTCTTTTAGTGCAGAACAGCTTTATAAAATTCAGTGGGTATGAACTCCACCCAGCTTTCATTATAACTCACCTTAAGCTCCATTAGGGAAAGAAACTTCTCAAGCAGCCTGTATCTGGCACACTGAAGAAAGTGTGGGTACAGAGGCATATTTCCAGAGATTTCAACATCCCTGATTCCCTTCTGATACCCACGTAGCTACCTGTGACACACCTGTGCCCTGGAGCAGTAACCGTCCTGGGGAGCTGCAGGGATGCACCTCTGCCAAGAGCCCGTTCAGACTTATCTGCAGAATGACTGGGCAGCGTCACTTAGACCTTGTGAAAGTTCAAGTCTGTGTGAAAGTTTGAGAGAGCTGAGTGAGCCAGGAGGTTACGTGCAGACTGGGAAAGGAGATAGTTGTTATAAAATAGCCATCAAGGGGTTAACAGCACAGGCCAGCAATGTTTTTTGGGATAATGCCATGCTCTAACCTCCTTTCCTTCCTGTTCATTCAGCAGAAGTCTGATGTATTAGGATGCAACTGAAATAAAAATAGCCTGTTCCCTGGAATTCTGTCGACAGGCTTCAGCTGGGCAGGGTTGGTTTTTAGAGTTTTTTTTTTTTCAGGAAAAGGCAGAGTGGGAGAAGGATTTTTCTGAGAAATCCCTTTGCAAGTCTTGCCACCTCGGGAAAAGGCAGCTGCCTGGCTATCTGGACTAAAGTCAGGGTGCACCATGCTCACAGCCTGAATGCTTTGCCAGCCCCTGCAAGAGTCTCAGTTTCTCTTGCTTGCCCACCAGTCCCTGACAGCAGTCCACCAGAGAAACACCACCATTACATGTATAGTTATGATCCTATTCAAATCACAGAACAGAGACCAGTAACATTATTTGGGATGTTTCTCACTTTCAGCCAACTAAAAATCAGGAAATAAGGCTACAACAGCTGTTTGGGGTTCCTCTGCATTCAGAGAGAGTCACTTTCAGCAAGTAACTGTTCCCATTTGTCTTGAACACTCATTTTAGGGTGATTCTAATTTTTTGCTAAGACTAGATTAATGAGCTTCCCAGTAACTGTCAATTCCCATGTGTAAGTCCCACTCAGTTTAAAATAGGTATTTGAGGACTTGCTAAGATTTAGACACATAACACTCATAAAGCTATAATCACAATAAAATGGTGGTCTCAATTCTTATTACTAATAAAAATATGTCTGAAATATATTTTTATTTCAGAATATGAATATTTAGGCTGTAGAGCCTAAATCTCACAAGAATTTTATCAGACCTGTTAGCAAGGGTTAGAGCTCTATGTTACTTCTGCAAATATTACAGGAGTTGCAATCTAACTCTGGAAAACTCTGTCCAGTTCTGATGTCTATGCTGCAGAGCATATTCTGGAAAAAAAAGAAAAAAAAAAAAAAAAAGCCACAAGGACAATCCTTAATCGTGAGGATTTTCCTTTCAATAAGAGATAAATGAGAAATCTCACAACTACCACAACAAAAGCTTATAGAGTTATTTGGCTACAGCCTGTCAGTAGCTACATTTGGGGCACATTTCTGATACTATCTGTTTCTTTTTTTCAATCAAGCAAGTAAAGAGACGTGATGTCATTTAATGGCTGGAAGTTAAAACTGAACAGAATCAAGCCTACAATAATGATGTATAGTTTTTAAAATGAGGATGACTGGGTACTAAGATGAGGATAGGTTGTCTGCCAGTGAAAGTTTTCTGATAAATAACACTGATTTTTCCACAGACATACTGAAGGCACAACTGTGAAGTTAATACAGAAATTACTAAACAAGTTTGATAGTCCGTGCTGTTTAGAGATGGTAGTTAGTTACCCATATTTCTCCCCAGATGCACAATAGTCTCTTTGCCTTAATCTTTAAGACTTTCTGCAGGAGTTCTTCATGCACCTCAAAAGATGGAAAGGAAGAGAAAGGAACAAGGGGTAGGTATTACAGAATATTTGAGACACTGATAAGTAACCAAGGAATGAGTAATTCTCAAATTGTTTCAGAGCAGAAAACAACAGGGTGCTTGAAGCAAAGCACAACAAAGAGATGCTCTACCTGTTTGATGTGACCCTGTTTGATATTTGCAATCGTTATGATACGGCAGTATCTAATTTTTTCCCTATTAGTAAAAGCTGTAGTGAATAAGAGAACAGATCCTCAGAAACAACAACAACAACAATTTAGTTCGCATCTCAAGAACTATGGCAGCCAGCACTAAAAGGTAAGCAAGAAACCTTTCTAGACTTCAAATCACAGAGGAGATACAAAAATTTACTTTTTACCCATTTTCTCTGAACTTATGGTTTTCCTGTCAGCAAAGGAATTGAGAACTAGATCCAGGCTGTCCAAAAGAAGAGCATGCCAGGTGCATCGTTCCCACCATTACACTTCATATTGAAAGAGGACTGTGGTGCTTTCAGGCGTGAACAAGACCACAGGGGTCACCAGTCAAAAAAAAGATACTCCTGCCCCAATCCAATGAGAGCACAGCTGGTAAAGGCTCATCAAGCAACACACACTTATTTGGATCAGAAAATCTGCAAGTGGCAGTAACTGAGGTTACAGTCAAGAAAAACAGGTGGAGGTTTATTAGTGGACTCTTTGCAGTGTTCTCAAGATTCCCTGATAAAGGGAGAGGCTTAGTTATAATGAGTCTGCTGGCAGGAACAGCACATATTTCCTCCATCCAAGTGATTGGAGGATCAGACTCGCATGATCTCGTGTGCTGACTCACCAGAGGGCAGCAGCTTTCCAAATGTGATGTTAGCCCATAAAAACGCAGTATGTTCCTCTTGCTGTCCCGATCTGACCATCCCTCTTTGTACTGTACCCTGATGTCAGCAATCCCATTTTTGCATGCTTGACTGGAAAGCTAAACATCACAACATTTTGGGTTAATGGCAAGTCAGGTCATGTACCTGATGCATGGTTAATCCACATTTCAGTCTTTCAGTGTTGAAAACAGTAGTTTTAAAACAATCTCATGCAATTAATTTGCAATGTGTAACACATCTAAGATGATCTGCTGCCTCATGCAGACGGACTTTTTGGTCACTCCATGGCAAATTGAAAATATTTTTTGAGAGATTCTCTACTTTAGTAGTTAGATATATTGCCAGCAGGACACTACTTCTTCCCCACAGTTTGCTACTCTTAACTGAAGGATGGAGAAAATTACATTTATCCTCTATTAAGACAGGCAAAAACTTTATCTTTCAGGAGCATCCCCTGGCAAGGAGAAAGTCTGACCTCTTTGTATCTCCAGGGATGAGTGTGTCTGCAGCTACCCTTCATTACTAGCTTCACTCTCCTTCCAATTTCCCCAGGCAAAATCCTGTTTCCGTCCTGGTGGGGAGGTTGGGAGACTTTCTGGGAGGCACTGTGTTACATGTGCCATATGGCAGCACAAAGCACAAGAAGCAGGAAAGCCTCATAGCATTTGCATTTCTGTTGTTGCTGCCTGACTTCTGGGTGGCCTGCTGTAATACTAATGGCTCGGAACTTCCAGCACAGGCTTGGTGGTGTAATTTTTTACTAAGCTGGAGATAAGTTAACTGCTGGCATTGAAGAGTCCATTTCCATTTCAGCTCTATGGGAATGGCACCACACCAGGGTCTGCAACTTTCCACCAGCAATGCAGAGAAAATGCTTTAAACATCCATCTCAAGGGGAGTTCACTGAGGGAGTGACATGCATCCTCTGGGTGTCCACCAAGATTTTTCAGAAATATGAGATGCAATATAGCTAGAGAAAAACAAAACACAGTGGTAGTTGTTTTAAATACCTCTGTCTAGTCCAGTGCTGCTGGGAAGGTGAGAGGAATTGAACAAACATTATGGGAATGCAAACTGTTATCAAAAAATCCCTGTCAAGAGACTTTGAGAATTTGTTGAGTACCAGGGAAGCGTGCCATACATGCGCAGGAGCAGAATTGGTTCTTATTGGCATGTTCAAACCACAAACTCCTCTTCATGCACCCTTTGCACTTGAGACTGAACTTCTCAAAGTTCCCTAAGTGTCTGATGTGGAAGCACTAACTCAGAACAGAAATTGTGATATCTGTATAACAGAGGGAACCACCACTGTTCACCCACAGATACCACTTAGAGTTGAGTTACTTAGCTCTTAAACATGTATTTTGGGTGCTACTTGAGCTGGAGGAGCAATCCCAGGTAAGATCATAAGTAGACATTGTACACATACACACTATCAAGAGAAGACAGGCCCTGGCCTAAGTCATTCCTTTTCTAAATAGACTGTAGGAAGGATAGGAAAGGAGGGGCGGGTAGAGGTGAAAATGCTCAACCAAGGTTCCACTGCAGCAGATACAAGGCAGGTCACAGCATCCCCTGGTCCATCTTGTTTTTGTGGTTGGTGCTCACCAGCTTTTCCTTCCCCACAGACTCAATGCTCTGAGCTGTGGATGTTGTTTCTGGAGCAACATGAAAGATGACAGTACAGAGTGAGAAACACTGGTGGGGAGGGGATGCAGGTCCTCCAGCATGTCTGGTACCACACCAGAGGGGAAAGGGTTCCTCCTTACCCGTGAGCACTCCCCATCTGGTTCATAGGTGGAAATTCAGCCTTCAAGAGCAAGGGCTAGAATCCTACTTATCTTATAGAAATACTGGTATCCAGTAAACCATGCTTGTGCCTTGTACAGTTCCTCAGGGCAGACACACGTTTCTTTAGTTGCTATATCAAATCACCTGACGGGTTTTGGGTTTTTTTCTCTTCAACTGAGATCTCATTTGGTTCAAGTCTTTCTAAAATATCTTAATTAAATTAGTAAAATAATTTTCTCTCTCTGTTTTTTTTAGTTTATGTGCAAGCAGGGTTTTTTTAAATTTTGGGAGGTGGGGATAATAAGGATAGCAAAGATTATTTCTTTGGATTTATGAGAAGAGTACACATCTAACATATATCAGATTGTATGGAAACACATTTTTGCCTAAAGTGCTGATTTCTGTTTCCCCAAGATTCCTGACAAGGAATTAATAATGATGTAGTCAAACAATCATTTAACCCCCCTAAACTGTGTAGATTTTCTGACAGCTTTAACAAAATTCATCTTTCCAGCAGTCCCTGGCAAGCACTATCATACTGCTCACCCTCAGAAAGGGTGGCACAGATGATTTAACAAAACTTAGATATAAGAAGCTTGAGGGGGAGCAAACAGGAAGGAGGTACATGAGCTATTCATACAAGCTGCAGCCCTGCAAATTAATTCTAAGTGCAGGAGAAAGATGCTCCCGCAGGGCTTACAGCAACCAAAGGGCACCCTGCAGCACCAGCAGGGCCATAGCCAGAGGAGGGGACGAGTAAAACATAGAACATGGGAGCAAAGAACAGCTGCTGCAAGCTGCTACCACCCATTTGGAGAGCAGCACTTTACTTTCCCTGACTCTTATTCTGGAATGTGATTCCCCTCTGTGGTGGGGTAACAGCACTGCAGGCTTTCACTTTGTAGAACATCAAAGAGCCCCACTCCACAAGCTCACCCCAATGATGATTTCATTGCTTTCTTCTGTGGCTGCTGGGTGACTTCGAGGAAGGCGTTGCCTTGCCGAGCATGTCTGGCCTTCTAAGAAATAGGAAGAATTTTGAAACTCCCACCACCCTACAACCACAGTTCCTTTAAGAGATTACAATTTCATCACCAATTACTAAAATTGAGCACTTGCAAGCCTGCAGCTGTTTTTGTTGCTGGGCTTAAAACTGCAGTCCCTGGAGCCACCAGGAGTTCAGGCCCAGTGCTGACCCTGCAGGTCTCCTCAGAGAGCATCCTCCTTCTCCCAGAACACCTCCAGGACCCCCATTCTTGCTCAGCCTCCCCCTCCCACTGCAGCAGCACCCCAAATCTCTGCAAGCTGGGGACAGTGGCTTTGTTGCCACTTGCACCCTTCTCATATTGGGTAAGTCATAGCACTGGCCCCTCCACTTTCCAGTTTCCTGATACAAGACTGATAAAGAATGTAAGCAGCCATGAAAACCATCAGAGGGAACTTACTTTGCTAGTTTTCTGCTATCATTTGCATGGCAGCTGTCCATTAAAGCTTGGAAAGAAATGTCCTTTGCACCTTAGCAAAAAAAATACTACGCAAGCATGTTAATAAAAAATAATTTCATAACAACCAAAAAATCTAAGCTTCAAGGAGCCCTTTTGCAGAAGTAACTTTCATTATGTAGGGTTAGGTTTTTATGAATAATATTGATTTTTAGAGACTTGATAGCTTCCTAGGGGAAAAAATATAATTCAGACCATGTAGCATAAGAGTAGTTGGCAGCTACTGGTAATGAACAAAATACAGCTGCAAGTGTTTACTTTTTAATAGATAAGCAAAAGTCTTGTGTCTTCCTGGAGCCTGACTGGAATTCAGATATTGTTTGACTTTTTCTCCCCCACAGCACACATTATTGGACTTATAAACTTTTGAAACCTTGAGCAAATAAAATACTGCAAGTTCAGCATTACATGAGTCAAACGTACCCATTACCATGACTCCAAAAGAACTGCTCAGACAAACTTAGATCTGTAATAAAATATTTTAATGAGGAATTAAGAGTAACTGGTGTTTACCACAGCTCATTTTCCTAATAATACACTTGACACCTCTATGAAGATTTCTGAAGATGACATCACTCTTATCCATTCCTGCAGCTTCTTTTTGTTGGTGGGTGATTGGTTGGTGGGTGATTGGGTTTTTTCCCCACTGGAGAAGCCCAGAGCATTTGACATCTGTTCATTATTTACCCAGTGCAATGCACTTGACAAGCACAGCCAGCTCTGCTCATTTAATCTCAAGAGTAAACCAAGGCACAGTGAGCCAGAGTCTCACTGCCAGTGCTAATGGCTTACATGGCATCATGACAATTTACACCAGGTAAAGACATATCCAAGGGTGTTAGACTCGTTGCCAGGGCTCTGAAATAAGCCAGGGAAGAGTCAATAGCAGAGGGAGACACTGGAGCTCTGGTCACCTCTGCTGACAGCACAGCACCTGCAGATTGGACCACTGACAGTCCTGGAAAAAAAATTATGTAGGAACGGAGTTTGTTGTCAGGAGTCTTGGAGACCTTTTCTTATGTGAAAATTTAAAAAAAAAACCCCACTGGTCCACATAAAAACATGTATTTGAGACATATTTAATAAAAATATATCAGAAATTCAAATAAAAACTGCAGTACTTACTCTCAAAATTGTAATCACTCATACCCTCTAAATTCAGTTTTCTGTGAGCAAACAAGAAGCAATGACACTTAAATTCAAGGATTTCAACTTTCAAAATTTTTAATACCTAAATGTAGATGACTGATCGCAGACCTCATTAAAAAAATGCCAAAACTATCAGTTACCTCACTGGAGTGAGGATTTCACCCAAAATAGTATGAGAACCTCTGCAAGTAACAGCTGAGGACAAGCAGCCTGAAAATCCACTTTTGTCTGCTTCTATAGCTCGTGGATGAGAAGCAGCTACTTCTTTTTTAAGATGAACATAGCCTACAACATGCTATCTTTGATCTCTATAGCTTTTTCAGTGTCACACTAAGATGGTCCAACAAACATCCTTGTAAAAAAAATATGTCCTGCTTCTACTAAAATTTGGTCTAAGCATGCCTCTAGAAACAACAGTATTGATGACACAAATAGCCTGAAAAAATACCTATTCTTTAATAAAAAGAATCATTGGTTATTTTATTTCACACAGATTGATGTTACCATATCTTCTCCACTTCTCTGTGTTTGGGAGTGTATTTTTCTATTTTCAACATTATTCTTCCTCCTCTGTCCTCAGAACTATATATTAAGATAGTGTGACATTAATTCCACAGTGACAAATCATTTTCCTGGACCAAAATTTTATTTTCATTTCCATATCAAATCTAGTGCAATTATCTTTACTTAAGTAATTTTCTCAAAGCTTTAGCAAGGCGAAGCACCTTCATTTATTTAAAACTTTCTTGAGTGTTCATAACTGTAGTGTGTAAGTGCTAAAATGAGAAGGAAGTGACAAATAGTAATTTTCAGGATTTTAATTTTTTAGTTACAGAGCTCTGAATCAGTTCTAATAAGAACTGATGTAGTTCTATGAAAACTAGTGTATTAAAAGGACAGTATGTGTACCTGTGAAAGCAATGGAAAAAATGCTTTAATGTTGTTTAGTATGGCTTGCTCCAGAAATCGTGAGGTTTAATTACCTTTTTTCTTGAGCAAACAAGTATTTGCAATTGCATTGATTCAGACCCTACAAGTTTTGAGACTCTCTGATCCATCAAAACCATTAAACACATGCTTTGTTTATTCTAACAGACAAACATATGCAAGCTCCACCCTGGTCATGGAGCCAAGTGAGAGTGGGTGTAAGTTAGTGCATTTGCATTCCTTCTGAAAAAGAGATTTCTGAGAGGTCTAGACTTCATATTTGTCTCAGAATACTGACACCACCTCTTCTGGTGCAGTGAGACATAAATCGTGTCATATGAAAAACTTCAGAGCTTCATCATGTTTTGTTTTCCTCCCCCTCACTTAAAAATTGTGTGGAGAAGACCATTAGAAAGGTAAATTTTTTATAATAAAAATATGAGTCCCCAACACAGACAGGTTCTGTGGCTGATGAGAGAGCAGATGCTCCCACTTCTGCAAATGCTTTCCTGGGGAGGTTTGCCTCAAATACACACAGCTAGAGGGAATTTAACTGGCTTTAACTCAGCCAGCTAAACTAATACTACAACAAAATAGCACTAAGCTTTTAGCAACCTATAGTAGAATAGCTATGGGTTTATGGTTATTTCTTTTTTAAAAATTAAGGACTCCAGTAAGGGTAAAAATCATTTCTTTCCTGACATTAACAGAACCTAGACTCTACATCTCTTCTGGGTTTTACAGACCACTTCTTCGGGAGACTCGCTGCCTACAGACCTATTCTTCCTAAAGACTTTTCAACTTTAAATCAAATCATTAAAACAAGACATCTGTAATGTTTGCACTCTAATGGAACCAGATGTGGCAAGAATGAAAGAAGAGCCTGAATCCCCAAGAACAAACTTTGGCCCCAAAAGGCTTCAGCTAAAATTATTTTTCTTCATCTGTGCCCTTCTTCTGTCTGGATTTTTCCTTGGCTAGGCTGAGGTCTCCGTGGCCACCAGAATTTTCATGGTGTGTCATGCTGTTGGTACATGGTGTGCATGGCCTCTCTTTCCCAAAATCAGAAGTTGGTGGAACTGGGGCAACTGAAAGGAAGGTGCTATGGGACTGCCAAGACAAGCTGTTTCCTCTCTGCATCTGAAGACCATGATTTTGGGGAGCACGTACTTGAAACGCTGCAGGTTTTTGGTTTCTTTCTCATAAGAGCATGGCAGCTCCTCAGCTTTTATTTTGCACAGTGGTAGGCTCTGAATTGATTCCATCCACCTCTCTCAAGACACTGCACTGACAAAAATAAGCCACAACAGACCTATTTTTACCACAGCCTTAGCCATTACTTTGTGCTTACAGCCCAAGGCACAAGGAGAATCCCAGCACAGGATCTGATGTAGCAGCCCTGGTCTCAGGAGCCAGACACAAACTATAGACCAAAATATTTCCTCCTGAAATACAGAGTTCCATGAAACTAATGTGCTTTGTCAAAAATTAAATGGTGGTGGTATTTTCATAGGAAATTTATTCTCAAAATGTATTTAATGTTCAATCACCATTTAAAGGTGGATTTTTTAAAAAATGCTAAAATTAAAAATTTCAATTTCTGTTACAGAACTTTGAAACCAAAGCCCTCTGATTTCTCTGTCCTTGAAAAATATTGCTGTTTTGATTTTCTGACTTGTTTCTTTAACAGAGCCTGAGAGCTGAAATGCAGAAGGGTGGAAGCTACCTTCTCAAACACACTACAGAAGGCTGGCCATGGGCGAACACTCACTTGATCAACCTCATCAACACCTGTCAGCTCCATGCAGTAACAGCCCTAAATTTCTTACAGATGATCCACCAGCACCTTCCCCTCAAAGCCTGTTTTTCACACCCTCATTCTCTTAATCCCAGAATGTTCCAGTAGCAGCTTACACCACTCACTCCTCTTCCCCTCCTTCTTCCTAGGTGTATTTTTTCAGTTGCTTTCCATTCCTGAGTACACTTAATTTTGTTGCTCTGCAGAGAAGCAACAAAGCCAAAAGACAGCTTCCTTAAGGGTTTTCCTTCATCAGAAATCTTTTGAATGCTCTCTTGCTATTGAAATAAAACTGAAAGTCAGAGTTCCTGGGTGCAGTAACGCTCCTGTTTTGTTTCTGCTTTTGTTGCAGCAAGTAAGCTTCGAAATCTTGCAACATACACAGCCTCAGATTATAACTGACAAATTGGGCAAGAGTACTCTTGGCTGATTAGCATAATATATTATGTTAGGGCCATGAACAAATGATGCTCATTATTACATGTTGTACACGTGTACATTTCTCCAAAGCAAACCCGGAGCACATCAGAATAAAAATTATTTTATCAATGCTGCCAGGTTTGGAGTACTTTTGTATTTTAGCACCTTGCTCTCAACTCTTTCAGTTAAAGGCACTACAAGTTGTCTTGGAATACAGACAGCATTTTGCACTCCTCCTCTGAGAAATGCAAATCAGCTGAACCTGTGTTTGCTTTTAAAAATGCAAATAACTGGGAGTTTCCTTGCCAAGATTAACACCTCAAGGCAAGTGCAGAGACCATCTTGGAGTGAAGGAGGGAGAATTTTTGTGTGAAAAAGAAAGAAAAGATTCCCAATCACAGGGAGAAACTACAGAAATACCAAAAATCAAAGCATTGTAAATGAGTGAAGTATTTGAAACATACGAGAGAGGGAGAAAATTACATTGTTTCCCCATGGAAGTATCTTTTTATTATTGCTTCTAAGATCATCTCAAAGCAATCATTTTTTTGTCTGGAAAAGGAAACGAGAAAAAAATTTAATTTCATGATTCTTTTAAAAGTCTTGTTTTCGTGGTTCCTTGCACTAACAAGGCTAAACACACTCAGTTTCAATGGCACGACATTTTTAAAAAGCTTAAGATTTTTTAAGAATTCCAGTCCAAAATCTTCCACACACAGAACATTAGCTTTTTCGCAGGAAGACCAGCTTAAGCCAAACAACCAATATAAAACTAAGTAGATAGTTTCATAAGCCCTCTCCAAGGAAGCTGGCAAGGCTGTCATCTGGCAGTACCACTCTGAGACTTGGCATCTAAGTACCGTTCCCAGTACTCCTTTACTTTCCCATGGGAGACTGTCTCTTTCAGCAAATCTAGGTTTGACTCAAAAAAATCAAGACTCCTCCAAAGCCTGACACTGCTTTTTGCCTGGTGTGACAGATGAGACCAGTGTGTTTGTGTGTGTGTGCGTGTGTGTGTTTTTCACAATGTCCACTTTATGAATAGGTAAAATGAACCGCAGGGGTTAATCAATTCACCTACAAAGTCTTTGGACACAAATAGAAACTTGGCGGTGGTTTGCATTTCCAACCACCGTATCTAACAAAAAAAGCCAGTGCCTCACACCAAGAAGAGACAGGTACCAGAGAAATCCACTTCAGAAGGAGGAGAAATTTCTCCAACGAATGTGACATGAGTGCATTCCTTCTAACTGAAGAGGAAGATCTGCCTTTAAGCCGTGCTCTTACTGGTTCATAGAAACCTCTCCAAGAATCAATTTTACACAGTTGATATTTTAGTCTCTTAGATTAACGCACTATTTTCCTTCCCATTCCTTGACATTTCATCCCACAGCAAGCTTCAAGAGATGCTGTCCCTGGTCACCAACTGGGAAACAGCAGGAGTTCTCATAATCCTGGATATGTTACATGCATCTAGCTGTGGCCACGGGCAGGCACACATCCTCCAGTTTTTCATGCTGCCAACTAGAAATAATATCTGCAAGCTGTAAGTGATCCAAGGCTCAGCCACTGAACTCCACATTTTGTGTTGAAGATTGCAGGCACTTCACATGGTGCTCCTCTTACATCGCGGCATCAAAAAAGAGCAGTGCAGTCTTGCAGCTGATCTTTCCATTTCACACCTCTGTCTTCCTGCTCTGAAAGAGAGTTACTAGTCTGTCAGTATCCCATTCTCTGATTATGTTGAAAACTGTTTTGTTTAGATTGGATCATACCAAAGGCTTTCTGAGAAAACCCAACAGCTTTTGCATTTAAATTATCTACTTCTAAATGTTCAGGCTCTTTCTATTCTGTTTCCTTTGTGTTCAAATTTTCTTCTAGTAAATACTTTGTTTTTCAAATGGAACCAGTACGAAGAATTTAAGACAGGCAGATGGAAATACCTTCAGAAAATTACCGAGAAATCTAGTAATACTGTGAATGAGTTCCAGGAATTACTGAAAGTCACTTGGTATTAATTGCTTAGTAATACAGTGCTTGAGGTTTCCTGTCACTAGTTCAGTTTGCCGAATCTTAAAAAACTTAATTTCAGTTTCACATGCTTTGCAAAACCCTGTTTTTACCTGATCATTTTGCAAAAAAGGACTGACCTGATATTCAAGAAGATTGGAGGACTTTCCTTAATTCACTTTGTGACCTAACTTCTTGTAAAAACCAACCATGAGAGCAAGAACAAAAAGGATAACACAGAGTTAAAATGCAGTAGGCATCATTCTCCCATTATATCAGAAAAATAATTCTATTGCTATTGCCAAATAACTCAAGCATAGCATTTCGTGTTCATTTCAACTTGCAGCTGATAGTTCATGTTGGATAGACAGCATCTCAACCCCACAAGAAGTGTCTCTCCACATCCCACTCTAATTCTGAGGCCATCTGCTGAAACCACAGCACGGCTTCCAGGAGAACAGGGAACTGACTTCCTCAGGAGGAACATACAAACACTCTTGTTCCTGACAGAAGCACAGCAGTGTCTGAAGATACCCTGCCTTACATGGCTGAGGACCACAGGTTCCTGCAGTCCACCAGGGAGTTGGGAAGACTCCAGTCTAACCCCTGCCCTGAGCAGACTCACCCATGGGGTCAGACCAGGTAGCTCAGGGCTTTTTGTATCCTATTGGGGCTGACAATACTCCAGGGATGGAGATGGCACAACCTCTCTTGGCCCCTCTTGCATTGTTGGGCTGTCTTCATGAGCAAAAAGCCTTTTCCTTCTCATCAGGCTGAGCATCTCCCATTGCAGTCCATGGTCATTGCCTTTCACTCTCCTGCTCTTTGCTGCTCTGAGGAGCAGCATCTCAGTAACTTCCTCACTGATACTGGCAGAAAGGCACTGTAAGAACGCAGCTGCTCCATGGTGGACACAAACAGTGTGCCCCCAGCATAGGCAATGGCCAGAGTGGTGTCAGGCTGTTGACAGTGACCAGTAACACCTGCAGCTGCCAACAAGATAAGGTAACAAGTCAGTTCTGGGAGTCTTCTTGCAAACCTCAGGAGATAGAGCTGAGTGCATATGGTGTAGCTCAAGCCAGAATAACACCTTGGACTTTTTGGATGGACCAGAGACTTCCAAGGTTCCTTCCAAACTCCACAATTTATGACAGATCATTTCAGACCTTATGGTAGAGAAGTACTGAAAAGTAAATCATCCATACACTGGATGATTGCAGCCCGGTGGGCAGAGAATAAACTCTGAACTCTGAAGCTTATTTTATAAAAATAGGTGCACAGTGAACAGACTCAAAAGAGCAGACTGTGTGTGACTAGTTCTTCTGTGTGTGATTAGTTCTTGTGAAGTTTCTAATGCAGTCTACTTGCAGACCCAAATTCTGTGACACAGGATCTCTTAGTAGGTTCTTTAAACCTTTTCAGAAACAGCTTTCAGTATGTTCAGTTTAACAGGAAAATCATTGTTACTGTTATGCACAGCATCCATCTCTGCTTCTGTCTCCTCCAAAAAGCCTAACATTCATGACTTTTCCAAGCTTGGGAGAAATAGTAGTATTTGCCAAAGGAAGGCAATCTTGTCAAGGAAAATGCCACTGGTATCCTTATCCAGGGAACTATCTGCAAATCCTCAGTTTAGTCCCAGAGTTTGTGAAGTCCCAGATGAAAAGCTTTTTTCGAGAACAAAAGCCAGGTGTACTGACCAAAAGGAGAAAAAAAGGCGGCAGCCTTTACAAATTTACAACAAAACTGTGAGCAGAATATATATTGCTCTGTATTAATATTTTTCTGTCCCAGGGGGACACACCTTACACAAATACACCTCCCTGTTTCATGTGCTGCCATTCTCAGGCTTGTCTGGTTACAGAAATAGCCCAATGTCTCAAACCCATACAGATCTGTTACTTCTGGGAAGTACATCTGCTAGTCTTTGCATGTTTCCTTAGAGGAAGACCAGCTAGGTCATGTACTCTTCCTTGAAGACACGTATTTTAAAGGACTCATATTTTTTACCCCATTAAAATTCATGTCTTTATACCAGCCCAGAACTCTGATGTGATTTTGCCCTGATATACATGGGTAATGTCAACACTGACACAAAGTGGTGTGGCCACCAGCCCTGAGTCAGCGCCCTACAGCCTTTCAAGGAGCTGTGTTACAGCTTAGGTCTGCTGGGAGGAAGGCAAGCATACTACCACCCTCTCAACAAAGGCAGAAGAAACAAGATAAAACAGTAACAAGTAGAGCAAAGGAGGGACCAGAACCAGAAATGCTCTAATTCTACTACTCTGGGGTAAAATTGTGTGTACTGGGGAACTCCAAAAAGATGGATGGCAGCCCATAGCTCAGACGATATGGCTTCCAGGGACAGGGGGTAGAGACAGCTTTTTATGTTACAGTCCCAAGGAAGAGGCAGCAGATGGGAGTTTTGAGAGCTTTTTGAAACTGGCAGATATGTGGGTGTGATTGGCATGCTTGTATAAATGGAGTATGTGTAAACCAGAAAGAATAGCCTCCCTGCCCTCACTGTGTACGCTCCCACCACGGATTCCAGCCCCTACTTCTCATGTCCTCCCTTCCTACACATAGCTCTCCTCTTCTGCCCCTACATTTACTCCAAACAATGTCTGTGTTTGCATAGCTCCTCAAACAAGGTGGTGCAAACCCACAACTTCTCCCAGGACTGAACTCCTGCCAGGGAGGCTGGGCACACCAACTCTTGTATGCCAAACACGTCACCAGGAATAACAGCCTGATGGATAGTAAAGTGGTTCAGCTGACAAGCAATGGGGTTTTTTTTAGAGTTGTCTACCAAGAGCAGTGTGGACATTGTACTGTCCTGTGCTTGGAAAGAGCATCTACATAAAGAACTTTATGAGAAGGGGTGATGGCACTGCAGGTCCCACACTGATAGTGCTGTGTGTGGGGCACAGGTGAGAAACAGAGAGGAATAACTGCACTGTAAAATAGAATGTCTGGTCATCTGGTTGCGGTCTTTTCAGTGAGTGGGCATAGCTTCACTGAGACATGGGTGACTAAAACAGGCCATCAATTCTCCCATTCAATGTTTTAAAGAGCAAATCCCTTTAAATCTATGCACCTCCGCAACTTCCTGTTTCACACTTTGCTGTGCAAATACACACAGAAGGATATATATATAAAATATACATACCTCTGCTATGTGTTTTAAAAGTACCTTTTATCAGGCAAAAATTTTTATTTTGCAAAGATCACTAGAAGCTTCTTTACTCTTAAAATCGAAACAAAAATGTAAACTGATTCAGTGGCAGACATACCCAGAAAGCAAACAAATGAGAAATGTTTCATCTGGTCTTCTCCCAGAACAAAGACAAATGAAAAGACTACCTCATAGTTTATTCTCAGAAGAATCTTCTCATCAGGTAACACAAGCCAACACTGAAGGTTTACAGTATCCATGAGTCCTTGCTTGTGTTGCTATTAAACTCCGCAGCTATTAAACTCTGCAGCTTTACTCAAGTCATTTAGGGAAGAATATTTTAGGGAAAACACGAGCAGGTGCATTTCCTCCTTTCTGATACTTTATAGTCAGCAAAGCTTTTGGACCTGCTGTTTCTAAAACAGGGCAAACAAAAATCAGTTTAGCTGAAATGAACCCAGACTTCAGGAAGTCCCCAGTAGACTCAGAAGTAGCACACGCACGGCGAGGAAGAAAATTAACTCTTTTGTGGTAGACATATTTCATCACACATATTCAAGAACATTACAAGAATTCCCTCACACAGTCTTACAACAGATTTGCCGTGACACTGGAGAAGGGATGAAGCTGTATCTTTGTAGGAGGCGTGCAAACTGTGGGTGTTTACACCAGGAAACAAAACCACAGCTTAAATAAAAATATTAGTCAGTATTTAATACTGAAATGCTAGTTTCACAGCAGCAAGAAGAGGAGAAAAATAGAGATACCAACCAATGTTTTCTAGTTTTTCTCCCTTTTCCTGGAGAAGCAAAATAAGGCACAGTATCAGAAGCAGGAATAAGAGCACAGGTTGAGACAGCCTCAAGATTCCCCATGTCTTGGACAAAGCAGAGAACATTCAGAAGGAGATATTTAAGGAAGACAAATAGCTGTTTCAAGATTCAGTTAAAATCAGGTGAAGGAAGAAAAATAATTGAACTGTGTTTTTTCACACTTCTGGTCGGAATTTGGACAGAGAAGGAAGAGAGACAGAGCCTAAAAGGTATCACCTAATCCTGCTTCTTTGTCTAACTCCAGGAGAAATCTGTGGCTGTGAACTGCGAGTAGATGCACTTTTCCAGCTGGTTGGCAGCTTTTAGAGTCCTCTACCTCCTGAAACCTTCTCCTCTGCCGGTATTTCCTAGAGGTGCCTTACCAGCTCGCTGGCTTTGGTGAATCGCCTATCTGGCACCTGACCATCAGGGCTTTAGGTGGCTCTGAGATCCAGTAATGACTGAGCACTACTCTAACATCACTAGCCCAGCAATGACTGGTGATGACTAGGCTTCCTTCTGTGAAACAATTGACTTCTCTTTTGTAAGCATAGGAAGAAAGTCTGAAAAGATGCAGTCTTACCAGTCTCAGCTGCCCTTTCTCTGATGGTATTTCAAGCTTATCAGAGTTTTTAGATGAATTTGTCAAGACATTTTTCTTCAGTTAGTTCACCGTAAGACTACCCTTCAGAACTTTTTGGATGCATCCTGCTCCCTTCAGCATCTCTGCTGCAAGGTTCCCTGCTCATTCCTCTGGGTCTAGACAGGTATCAGGGCATCTCTCAGTTTCTGGGACCATATTTTCTGAGCACATTCAGTTGCTTTTGAAGCAGGAAATACTCTTCTATCCTTCCCAGAGGTGTTCACCCAACACAGTTCTTATAAATGAGGTTAGCATAGCAGCTGAAAGCAAAAAGGAATAAATTGACACTGTTCAACAGCCCATCAGATTCACAATAGGAAATTTCAGAATTTACAGAAATTTCCCCTACACAGATCCAAAAGCAGTAATGCTGGCTTTGGCAATTCAGATCTATTTTACATGGCTGACCTGCTTATATACTGTTTCTTTAATTTTAGTGTCAGTCTTCTATCAGCTTCTATTTTTTTCAGGTGTACATCTTAGTCATTTTGCCCCTGAGGCAAATTGTGGCTGCATTAGCATGTGTGAAACCCAAAACTCAAGTTAGATAACATTGCAAATAAAACCCTGATAGAGGAAAGACCTATCTTGAATACCTGTAAAATGCAACTGTCACCATTTTGGTCCTAAAATGTAAAAGAAAATTTTTTGCACTTGGGCCTCTTCCTTTGTTATTTGTAGCATTGTTTCAGGTTCTGCATCTGTTACTCCAACTCAAGACTTCATCAAATTTTTAAATGAGTGTAAGTAAGGGAATCAGACATGAGACCAGACATAAGAACTAGACAGAGCTCCCAGCTTTAGGACCCCCAAAGTAAGAAGGTCATCAACCTAATGGAGTGAGTCCAGAGGAGGCGACCAAGTCGATCAGAGGGATGGAGCACCTCTCCTATGAGGAAAGGCTGAAAAAACTGGGATTGTTCAGTCTGGAGAGGAGAAGGTTCCAGGCAAACCTTATAACACCTTCCAGTAAGTAAAAAGGGCTACAGGAAAGCTGAAGAAGGACGATTTTACAAGGGCATGTAGTGACAGGAAAAGGAAGAATGGCTTTAAACTGAAAGAGAGTAGGTTTAGATTAGATATTGGGAAGAAATTCTTTACTGTGAGAGTGGTGAGGTACTGGCATGGGTTTCCCATAGAAATTGTAGATCCCTCCTCCCTGAAAGTGTTCAAGGTCAGTTTGGATGAGGTTTCAAGCAACTTGGACAAGTGGAAGGTGTCCCTTCCTGTGACTGGGGAAGAAAGTACAAAGTCTTAAAAGTCCCTTCCAACCCAAACCATTCTATGGTTCTGTGATTCCATGAAACCTTAATTCGTCTCAGGTTTATATAGCTATGCCTCAACATATGCCTCAAAATTTTTGGACCTCAGCTCTATATGCTAGCCAATACGAGTGGGAGAAGCTCAGCACGTGACATGCTAATTGTTTCAGGTATGATGACAGATAGCAATGAAGCTGGGATACCAGGTAAGAAGGAGAAGGAATTCATGGTGCTGTAAAATTCTCTGGACATAAAGAAGGTGTCAGGTACATCTATATGGCAGCTGAAGAGGAAAAGCGAGATTCACTCTTCACACTGGTACATACTAATCCATGGTAACTTCTGAGATGTATTCAGTTGCTGAACCTCTCCAGTAGCATCACCTGACAGGTACTTCCCTCCCTTTCTTTCATGTTTGCTGCAGGACATATGTGAAGCACTGACAACACATTCTGATTTTACACGTTTACCTGTTAACACTGCAGCCTGGGTCCTCTGCACAACCCCTTCTCTGACAGAAGAGCAGAATAAAAACTCTCCCTATGCTGAACCCATGGGAAGCAAGAGCTTGCAATAACCAAAGTTTTAAGTCCTTTTATGACCATCTTTATGACCATCCCCTGCTTTTGAAAACCTGTAGGGGAAAGGACTGAGAATACACAACCTTAATCCTGTGTTTATCATGACTGTAACAATGCAGTCAGTCCCTTTGAATTCCATTTAGCATGCCACCACTGCCAAGCCAAACTAGTGCACCTATGAGCAGTGCACTAAAACTGCCCAGGTGCAAACACTGATGCTGCAGTTTGCAGGACATGTGATGATTGATGGCTGAGACCCCATCATATGAACATCGGATCTCAGCAGGTGAGTTTGTCATAAACATGCCCAAATTTTCTGAAAGAAACACCTGGAGTTCTTTAACCTGAGAGACTGTTTCCTACTTTGTAGTAAGAATTTTGTTACCCTTTCATAAGGAATTGCATGAAGAATGGTGACCCAGAGTAGTGACCCAGTTATGGTACAAAACAAACCAGAGTACAAATGAATCAGTGAAGCACGGGAATAAATCTGGTCAGAAACTGCTAATGTGTTGGTTACTTCTCCAGTGGTGTTTGGAGACTTTCCAATAGATCAGAAAATTAGGGAAGGTTGTGATTTCCTCATGGAAATTTACGGGAAAAAAATTCTTGAGATAAGACTCCATCTCTTCCCAGAATCATGTCTTTCAAAACAGAGAAAGAGAGAGCAAGGATACTTATAAATTCCTTCCTAATCCTTCCAGCAACTCCTCTGAAATGAGAATAAGCATATGCAACTAAAAAAATAAATTCAAATTCAGCCGTTTGTTCAATGCTACAGAACAAAGAATAGACTCAAGGTGGAACTCAATCCCAACCCCTATCTATCTTTTTTGTCTTCTTACCTGACATGTACAGTTAAACTTAGAGTATTTATTTATTTCATAGGAGTTGTTGTTCACAATATCTCTATTGCTTGAAGATCGTGAGCAAAGCCTATATGCCTACAACCTTACTCAGGAAAAAACATTGCAAAATGAAATGAGGAATGTACAGTATCAGGGTTACTCTATCTCTTAATAAGCTTTAAAAAGTCTCTAATTTGCTTTCAGTCTCTCTGTTTCTGCTGTACCTAAAAACCTGATTATTAGTTCTTGTAATTTTAAGCATTTATACTTCAGAATTACTACTAATCCCAACGTCAGTTTTAATTTTGTTGATTTTATGTTCCTTTCTATTGTCCTAACTTGCATTAAATTTTCTTTTCTGGAAGAGAATTTTTTGGTCTTTAGGGATATCTGAGAAGCTATTTCAACTCAAGCTGGCCTGTGCTGATCCTCATGTTGTTCATACCCCTCCTATAGGGCATCAGTGTCTTCTTGTTGTCAAATGCCTTGTTGTTTCAGCTTACAAATCATAGCCACATAAAGATCCTTAAACATGTAAAAAAACTTCCAGTTTTTTCCCCCACAAATCAGAGACAGGATCCGATTATTAGGGTTCTTTGGAAATTCCTCTGCCCAAATTAAGGTGCGAACAAGACCATATGTCAGTCAATAGTAAGGGTTTTATTTGATGGTAGATATGATAGAGAGAGAGAGAAAGAAAGAACGAAGTAGAAAATAGGTGGGGGGGACAGAATAAGGAAAACATCACCACTCCGAGGATCCCAACGGTGCTGCGTTGATCCTCTCCAGCCAGTGTTCTTGGTGGTGAAGGTCCCCCCAGGAAAGCATAGAATCCAGTGGGTTAATACACGTTCAGGCCATGTAGGACAGCCCGTTGTCTCTCACAACAGACTCCAGGTTTGTTGCAGTCCTGTGGTGCAAGGCTTCAGGAATGGCTCTGGGGGGCACTTCGGGGGCCTTTGATGGATTGAGGCACCCCTCAGCTGCCTCCCACATGAATGTCCCGTGGATGCAGCCTTCCCAGGCTTGGGGGTTCCACAGCTGGGCCAGTTTGTGTAAAAGGGAGGATGGGTGTGCACTGCCCCGAGCAGAGGTTACACCCGAAACCTCCTCCCCCCGCCTCATTTCAGGGGAGAGTCTGTGTAAACCTGGCTTCTATGGGCTGTGGTCTCCCTCAGCCCAAACTCAGCCAGGGATGAATCTCAGCACGGCTGCTGGGTTTGGCTCGCATTCTTTTCTCTGTTTACCTGTTTGTTTCTTCCCGGGCCTGAGATTGATGAAAGAATGGGATTTCCCTTTATCTAATCTCAGCAGTTTGACTCGCAGGCCAAAGTTCTTCAAGGAGGGTTCTGTGGCTGTAGCTTCTTTAAAACTTTACATCAGTGTTTGAGGCATGAACTATTTTCAGTCTCTGACACAGAAGTGAAAGAGCCTGAAACGTTTCAATCTCTCCCACTGACACCGCTCCACTTCGTGAAAATAGGAACCTAAGCTCTGTCTCCTGTCCTGATGGAGCCTTTCCTTTCTGTTCCAGAGGCACTGTCACTGAACCTAGGGGCTGGGAGATAGGAACAGGAGAAGATGCCTGTCTCAGTTTTGAGACAAATTATGAGGAAACATCTGAAATGAACGTGTTCTCTAATAGAAGGCAGGTTTCAGCAGCCTCTCCCCTACCCGCGTTCAGAAAGAAATTCCTTAGAGGAAAGTGAAAAAAAGCTGTTTATTTAACAAGCAAAGTGCACGCAGGCACAAAATGAATAATGTTAGATAATGAACCTGCTCATTGTGGAGAAAAACCTGGTAGATTCAGAGTCCTTTCTGTGGGTGTGGCTCTGCTCTCTATGGAGCTGGGGTGCGGCGTGGGCCCCCTCCGGGCCACGGTGTGGGGCCTCCTGGTGATGGTGTTCCAGACCGGAGCAAAGCTGAAACAGTTCCAGAGAAAGAAGAAGCCACAATCCCAGGAAAACTCCTTGCTTCAGCTAACAAACAAGAAGCTAGCTAAAAAGCAAAGAATTCTAACTCTCCGTCTCTCTCCTGAGAAACAGAGCCGAGAGCTGGGGAAAAGCAGGAAGGTGCTCCCTCAGCTCTGCAGCGGGGAGAACATGGGGGAGTCTGTGAGTCCTTGAACACAAACCATGCTGAAGAATTAGCTCGGCTTCCCCTGCCTTTCTCTTGGACCCAGCTTGCAGGCACAGAAAGCCACAGGATACATGTCTGGGCAATAAGCAGGCGATAGGGGATACAGCATCATAAAGTCACCCCAAGACAATGCCATTGTCTGTCGCTGTTGTACCAGGAACGGAGAGAAAAGCATGACACAAAGTCCAACCCTGGGGAGAAAAGCCAATTAATTTATTAATTAATCTGACCTTTTATAAGGTGGTTCGCAAAGATGGCAGGAGGCCATTGGTCCTTTGACCAGCCACCCCTCAGCATGATTGGCTAAGATTCTACAACACCCATTTCAAAATATTTTCCAAAGTACCATAACAAAACTAGGAAAACAAGCTGGCAGGTGTTAGATAGAGAATTTGTTTACAAAACCGTCTCACTGTTTTTCATAGCTTGCGTGAGAAAGACAGAGCTCTCACAGGATGCTGCAGAAAGCTGGAAAACTTCTCTGCTGAAGGCTTTTCAGCATCCACAATTGTCTAGTGGTCACAGTACACAATTGGAAAAGGAGAGCTGTGGTCAAACACCTTAAAGAAAGGAACCAAGGATTCAAGGTCAGGTTAGCGAACAGAAGGTCTTCATCTCACAACATGTCATGCAGCTGCTTTTCTGTGAAATTCGCACTGAATGTGGTATTTCTTGCTGCATCCAAATAGCTCATAGCATAGGAAGGCCTAGTTTATGCAAACAGGAGTCAGACATGGCTGACATATTTTGCTTTATGGTGTATTCTATGACACAAATTGTTCTGGTAATGTACTAAAAGAGCTTTAGAAAGCTGAATTTGTGCATTAAGGCCCTCAGCTAAGGACCTCTAAGGTCCTTAACCTTAACCTCTAAGTCTAAAAAATGAGTAAGCAAGCATCACAACAACATAAATTTGGCACTGACGTAACCATGACATCTTACTGTGTTCATTTTCAAATGACACCCAGCTGGTGGGAAAGATAGCAGCAGGAACACAGTGGGCTGTGTCAAGATGATGTACATCTCCCTCCAGCATGTATGTTATTGTTTAAGGAAGTCGGACAGCATTTCCAAATTCACAGGACTGCAGTTTTCACCAGGTTGCAGAAGACTAAAGAGTACTCTGCAAGACTTGAATTTCATCCATGGTGGACTGGTGGACTTTGTTTCATTATTATCTAAATGCTATCTCTTTTCATGACAAAATCAAGAAGAATGACCCGCAAGTAATAATGACCTAAGCCCCTAGAGTATGTGTTGGTTCTGAAGGTTTCTTCTTGTTCTGTTTAAGCTGCCTTTTCCGTGAAGTAGAAATATGTCTATGGCACTTTAAAAACAGAAAAAGCAAACAGAGAAATGGAATGGTAGGCTCTGTATCTTCCCAAACTTTATGCTTTAGAGGTGACTGATAAAATCTGTAAGTGGGAAACAGTGGGCTAGGTCCCTAGTTAGGCCCCATTAGCCTAGGCCTGTGTTAGCTTCCACCACAGTTTACACCAAGTGGTGGTCTGCATGGCGTTCTGTGGTGACACTGCCACTTCCACTTTACCCACGAGCACAGTCTTGACACATTTTACTCACCACAGTAAGTGTTTTTTCTTGGCATGTACATACATCAAAACTAACCATCCAGAACAAGACTGTCATGGTATTTACTCAGCTGTGATTGCAATCACAGGTGCCAACAGAAACAAGCAAACGTATGAATTCCCATCTCTCTGACTGGGGCACATCAGCCAGCAAGCAACACAAAGGTGCACATGAAGTACCACTCGTCTCCACTGAAGCCATCCACAGGGAGAAGAAGGTGGGTTTGGCCTAAGTCATGTTGTAATCTGCCCACTGAGTGGTGCAGTGATCCTGGCTGGGCAATGATCTTGGCTGGGCCACTGGTGTGCCTAAAATGGGTGAAAAAATGGTGTTTAAGTTGGACTGAGAGATTTTTAAAGCAGCTAGTAAGGTTGTTTCTCTGGAGAGAAGAGCCAAAACTTGCTATTCCAAACCATATTTAGGGCTATTTTGATCTGTAATCTAGTTTCTAGTTTTTGAAGTTTCTCTCCTTCTAGCTTAACCACCACATGCCCCACAAAAAGAAAACAGCAAAAAGAAGAAAGATAAGAAATTATCAGAGAGATAAAAGCACACAGTTTCCGAACAAGACTGTGTGAGAAGAAAGTTTTAAAAAAGGAAAAGGGTTTTACTACATGGCTCAGAAAATTTTTTTTAATTAACTGATCACTTTCAAAGCAAGCATGTAAAAAGCATCTTCTTTCTTTGCCACTCCCTGCGACAAATTTGAAGTTCTTTTTTTGGATGCTTTGCAGAGTATGAATGAGCAAAAGTGGGACAGACTGTCATGGTGGGGAATCAGGAGCAAAACTGGTATGTGCAGTTTTCCAAAAGCACCTGGTAAGGGCAATTGATCATTCTTCTGCATGCTGACAAGGCTGACTGTGCAGGAGCCCTGAGCATGTAAAAATCAGCAAAGAATGAGGAAACACAGTAGGATATAATTGCTGACAGAAAGAGAGAAGACAACACCCTGTGCTGTGTGATCACTTGACAAAAGGGAATTCGCAAATCTAGAGGTGGAACCTGCCATGCAGTTTTTGTGGTGCAGTATCTGTCCTCAACATCTTGCACACTAAAAACATTTTTTATGAGAATATTAGCACATGTGGTGCTAACTCCAGGCACTCAGAAAAAAATAATCAAATTCAGCTCTCCCATTCCAAATCACATCATGGTTATCGCCCTATATTAAAAAGGTGTTTTTTACGGATTCCAGCTCCCCTGCTGTAAAATCCTTCACTCTTCCTGCATCTCAACCCCATCAAGGGCTAAATCTAAGAATTACTGCTGAATAAAGTGGTTTTGTGCACACACAATGAGTATTTTGTTCAAGCCATTTAAGACATGTTTTACAACAAATCTTTTCATTATCAGAGGTATTTTAAAAGTGTTTAATCTTTAGTCACAGTTTGCAGATACACCGTGTGTAATATTAAATTTGGTATTTGATGCACAACCCTTTTTTTTTTCTTAAATGCTTAATCATTTTTAAACCACCCCATGTTGCTAAACATGACCAGTCAGGGATAAGTAAATATTTTTGTCCATAGCAGATGTTTGCATATATAATCCTATTTATTATAATATGCAGTAGGTTCTTTCTCAGAATGGAAAGTAAGGTAACAATGTCCATATGGATAAAACTGCTTTATAGCATGGGTTTCTTTCATTTCTGTGAGTTTTGGGATTTTTTTTAAGATCAACCATTGTGTATTCTGAAGGGCAGCTGTGGCATGCCCTTGAAAACATTTTTACTTAATACAAATTCAACTAAGAATCTACCTTTGAGATGCACACAGACCTATAGGTAGTTATGCCGCTGATCTTGGAAAAAATATTTCCTGCACAAATTTTTACTTTTTTACAGTCCAACAATGTCCCACGTATCTTGCTTGCAGAAGCAAGACTGGCTTGTTGGAGCCAAACATGGTACAAACAGAAGGCATTACTTAGATTCAAAGTGAATGTAATTTTAATTTACTTCTCTGCTGAGCTTTGTCTCTCTTGTTACTGCAAATCACAATAAAACGACAGTCCAACCTCAGTTCTTAGTGAGTACCTCCTCTAGGCTGCAAAATTCCATAATGCCCCCAGGAGTCTGCTTGGAAATAATGAAGTGAGCTGACCAATGTCAAAACTGACTTCTCTCCAGGAAGATACAGGATTCAATTGTGATTCAAAAGTGATTCAATTGAAAACTCTGCCTGCTGATGCAGGACCTGCGATAGGTTAACAGAAGAACCACATTTCCCTGCCTTCCTACCCCCGCCATCTCATTTTTAATATTAAACCTGACCCAGAGATGACTCCATCTACTATGCCATCTGACACAAAGGTTCTGGGAAGAAATACAAAGTTGTAGCCACCTGCTCATCTTCTTATGACTCCTTTACTCGTGACTTCACCACTCATCTTCTAAGAAGTTTATTTACCCTACATTCTCTTCTAAGAAGTGAATCTGTCACCTTGTCATGTTGGGGACGCTGTATTTTTCTTCTCTGCAGTGGGAAGCTGAACTTTACCTCTCCCCTGTACACAACAGAAAACAAAGTCTATGCTGCATACAGGGAGGCACCACTGGTTTGTACATGCCCTCAGACTTGCTCTACATGATTCTTACCTTATATGGGTATGAGAAGCAATGAAGGTGCAGCAGCATAATGCAACACTTATTAGTTAAAAGCACTTTCACGCTGATTTCAATAAGCAAGCCAGGTAGCTCCAAGGTACTGCAGGTGTGTGCCACCTGATGTTGTGCAGAGATGTCCTGAAATGCCTGGATGCTGTCACATGGTACCTGCTTTTGCAAGAACAACAGCCCAATACTGCTTCTTGGTGCTGTGCAATGTCCCGGATGCAGATCCTTTTGCTACTGCACAGGGTGGTACTGAGCAGTCACAGATCTGGCCGACCTCAGTGGACAGTGACCTCATTAAATAGTGCAGAGTAAATTGTGGGGGTGGGAGGCTGCTTGTTCCTCTTATGCAGATGGAGAAGCTTCATCACGTTTGCACCAGTTAGAAAGTACCATGCAGTAGAAGACAAGTCACGAGTTGTCACCTGAGCTTGCCCTTCTGTTTTTGGACCTTCCTCAGCCTCTGACAGTGAGCAAGGGAAGTATCTACAGGACAAAGTACTTCACATTCCTTGTTGTTCACTGGTTTGTGATTTGCAGTAAACACTTGGAGACCTCATGTGTCAGCCAGCCACTAGATACTACAAAGTGTCCTTTCGAGTGAACCCCTTGTCACGAGACTGATGTCATCAGATGAGGTCACTGAGAAAAGCCAGGTCAAATAGACACTGACCCTGGTTAGTCATCCCCTAATATTAGTTACTTATCAGACAAGTCATGGTAGGTTCCAAAATGCGAATTTTAGGTTCCAAACTGCATATTAACCATTATTCTAGATTTTTTTGTAAGCAATATGACAATGAGCTTTGGGGAAATTTTTCAGCTCTTTAAAGCCATTGAGTCATGATAGTTTCAATTTAGAAATCTTCTAATGTGACAACAAATTCAGGAGAAAGTTATTGAACACAACAAGCTGGCCTTACACTGCTGCTTGTACATTTTGCGGTAGCAATCACAGGGTATTACACTGTGCCTCAGCTTGTACATGTCTCCAAGGATCCAGTGCTCAATAGACCTCGAATTAACAAGATCTAACTTCCTCTCTGCTCCTTCAACTTTAACATAAGGCCCCGGGATGGGACAGTTTCCTATAACAAGGTCAGTTCACTAAAACACATGATTTGAGAACAGACAGCTGACCTTGTCAAGCAATGCCTGCCACACTGAAACCCTGCTCTGCAGCTCCAGCAGTGCCTGAAGATTCATGCCTGGCAGTGTTTGAGGGTTTCTTATCCACAAGAAACTTCGTGCACATAACTTCACACAGATTCATCTTGCTGGCATAGGTCCTAGATGAAAAAGTATTATTTTTTGCTACCTTACAAGACCTGGGGTACAATTAATGAGGTTATGAGGCTCTGTCTCTTGCTCTCAGGATGATAACACCCTCACAACCAACCATTACTGAACTTTCTGTCTGTTGATCTAAACCTGATACATGCCAGAAGCATCAGATTAAGCAAGGTTCAAAAAACAAAGACAAAGCAAGAAGGAAGGATGAAATCTAGTTTTTCCAGTTACTTTCTGCATCCTAGGAACTGGACAGCATTAATAAAGGCCAGGACTACTAAAATATGCAAACAGGCATTCTCTCTTTTACTGGAATAGAAAGGAGTACAGCATTCTTAGTGTTTTTTCCAGAGATAAGCAAAATCTTTGCAAACAGAAAGGTACAGCATGCCGTTTACTAAGGTTTCCCAAAGGGATTCAATCGTTGCTGGGTGCTGGGGGCTTTTTTGCGGGTCCCCCATGCTCATTTCAGGTTGCTCCAAACCCGCAGCGCAGCGTGTCCCGTCCCGTCCCGAGCCGTCCGTCCCCCCTCAGGCGGCCGCGCTTCCTCTAGATGGCACACGTACCTCTCTTAAAACTCACACTCATGCCTGCCTACGACATTGGCATTTGGCAGCTTTTCTAGCTACTATTGCAAATTTTAAAACAAATGAAAAACAGCACCAAAAAAGGCAGGTCCGCTGCCCGGCGGGGAATGAGGCTGCAGACTTCGCGGAGCGAGGCAGGGCGGCCGGTGGGATATGAGGCACCGTGTTTGTTATCCCCGATAAAAGCAATGATTGCAAAGAGTAAAGGTCTTCCTCAGGCAGCATATGCTTGAAAAAGTGCCGTTGGCTTTGAAATCTGGGGGCAGGGCATGGAAACTATGGGACTAGTTAAGTAAAGTCAGTCTTACAAAACATGGATATTCAAATGTAACCATGTGGAGAGCACAGAAAAGTCTTAATTCTGCCCCAGAGCTGCCCCAGAGCAGCCTTCCATCTCCCACAGACATGGAGAGGTCTACTTACCATCAACCCCAAAAGCAGGAGCCATGTCTGCTGGGGCTGGATTGTGTCAAGCCCCTTTACATGTGCTGCCCCTGCCTGGTCTATTTTTGCAGCCCACATGGCCCATGGTTGCATCTGTCACAGGTACAACCTCCATCCGTCCATTAAAAGCAGTATCCCAGTGCTTGTAAGCATTACCCACAAATGAATGTCACATTCACCACATGCCCCATTTCTCCACTACTGTGAGTTCCTCTCTTGCAGTAATCTTGTTAATCACTCCCTCACTGTACTCCTTCCTCTGTGTTTGGAAGTCCTGGTGCTTACTGCTGATGCTTGAATATAAACTGTTAAAAATGTGGGGGTTTGGGAGGGAGAAGGGACAAACAAATAAGCAAACAAACATGTTACATTTCTCTTAAAGACCTTATTCATGCAACACTCACAGTAGTGGTGCTCTGCTTTGCTGTCATCTCTAAGCAACACCAGAGATACATAGCACATAAACCTGAGATGGCCACGGTCATCCCCCAACATGTGCCATATAGGTATGCATAAAATCAGAAAATGCAAATGGAGAAACTTAAGATTATAAGGAAAAATTCTCAAAGTCTTCCAAGATTCTCCAAATTCTAATAGCTGACTCTTAAGCAACCACTCTTTTATCTGTTAAATTTTGCTTCCAAAATACACATAAAACTTTCCTAGTCAGAAGCCCTCCCCTCACATTCAAGTGAACGGACGGAAAATCTACATTCAGCACATGTGGAGGAAATCACATGCCTGATACACACTGTAGAGACCTGAAAATGACACCAACCAAAACTAACACGCTCTTGGGAGGCCAGCACTGCACCAGCTGCAGCAGGTGGTACACTCCTGCACCCGAGGTTTCTGCCTCTCAGTTTGATACAGTCACTGCTTTGGAGCCCAACCAGAAGGGCTGATGCAAACCTGATGAAGACATGGCAAGCAGGCCCTAGGCTATGAAGTTAATGGCTTTCCTCTGCAAAGGAGGCTTTGCTGCCAGCTGCAGAAACCCAGCTGCAGAAACCCTGACATTACTCTGAGGAATCAGACAGGAAGCTGCACTTCACATAACAAAGTTTTGCTGTGGGAGTAACAGAAGAAGGGATCCTGAGCTGTAAAATGTTAGACTTTGAAGGGGGCAGCTAGCACAATCAAGTAGATGTGCTGCATTAGTACATTATATGCCTGTTCAAGATTACACAGCATGCAGAAGATGCATTAAACACAAGAGAAATCAGTAACTAAAAGGGAAGAAAAACAAAACCAAACCACTCAGCTTTCTCTTATTGTGAATAAGGGAATATTTCCTTTTCAGTAGAAGCAAGTTCTTTCAATCACATTTCGTACATAAATAAAACTGGGAGTTAATAATTAGAGATTTATAGAGGACTGCACATTAGTTAAAGGTATCTTTAACTAAAGGCTAAAGGAATGGTAACTAATGTGCATGTATCCTATGACAGGAGGTCACAGTGCTATTCTAGAGGCAAAACAAAGCAAAACACCTGTGTTTCCTAGGCAGTGGCCTTTTGTGAATATGTAACTTGAAAACAAACACATGTCCGTATGTGCCTGATAGCAGCCATCACAGGCTGTCCCCAAATCCCCAACAAAATAGCATGTGATAATTCATTGTAGCACACGCAGCATCTTGCACTGCAACATCCACAGACACAGCAAAAGCAGCGGATTAGGTGCATCCTCCTGCTATGCTCAGCAGCTGCTGCATGGCTGACTACTCAGCCTCTGGCAGGAGAGCAATGAGGAAATCAGAAGCTGTTCCTGCCTCTGAAATGGGATGCCAGCGGTTGTTTGGCATCAGAAATCCTCCGGAGCTGCTTTTTTTCACAGAAAAGCAACAGACACACCCACACAGACTGATAAACCTATTGCCTTTTCCCCACTTTGAACACCCTCTGCGGTTTACAGACAAATGGTTATGCTTCAGCTGGATTAATTTCGCCAAAGGCTGTGGTGCTACAGTGACTATATCTAACTAAGCTAAATAGAAGTATGAGGAGAAATAATGAAATACAGCACCATGAGAAACAAGGCTAGTCAGGTAACTCTTCTTTTAAGAGAGCATCTTAAGGTTGCAAGCAGCGAGGGGTCTGCTATCACTCTGCAGATATGATCTCCAGAATCACAGTGCCTCCTTGACCATGAGAAGACTATACTTGCTGATAAACAAAAATGTCTCAACCTACATCTCTAAACATGATTGTTCACAGGTAGTCTTACCAAAGTTCTTCTAGAAAATGCTGCTTACATAAGAAATTTAAAATGCCATGTGACACAAGGCTTTCACAGGCTTTACCACTAAAATAAAAAAAAAAAATTAAAAATAGACAAAAAGGAATTTTAGTGATTACAGCTTAAGCAGTGTAATAAGAAAAAGATAACACACGGATAACAGAGATCTCCTCAGGTGGAAACAGTTTAGTTTGAAACCATAACATAAAATGCTCTCTTTTTTGTTTAAAACCACATAATCTGTGTATGTATTATAAAATATGCCATTCTGTTTGATGAGATCATATATGCAACAAGAATTCCAGCACTGCCAAATTATAAATTCGAAGTTACTTTAAAACATTTGTGTCAAAATACTCTGATTTTACTGAACTTGCCTTAAAATACTTGATACTTAAAAGACACTTATTGTTTCATCTACTCACTGACCCTTTGATAAATTACAAGGCAAATCTCTTTCATTATTCTATTTACAGACAGCATTTCTGTTCTGACATTAAAAATAAACCCACTATATCTTAAGTCCAAGGTCATGTACTTTTAGAAATCAACAGAGTAACAAGGTAGGCCTTTCCTGACCACATGGTGTCTCCTTGTTTATCCATAATTATGACGGCTATGAATAATAGAATTGTTTTATAGCTGAATTTTGTATTTAGAGATTCTTGTAGAGGAAACACTGTCAGTAAATATGAAAATAACTGTACACATGTAACACCAGATTTGATTGCCTGATTGGTCTTGTTTTTCTGTGGGAGATATTAACTTTCACCATCAGCTGTGTCCACAGACATAATCATAACACAAGCATCCCCTGAAACTGTTTAAACAGAAGAGTACCTTACCAATAAAACAGTGTTTAACTGTAGAAACTGTAGAACCATAGAACCATAGAAAGGTTCTAGAAAGGAACCACAGAGAGGATACACTTTGGGCCACAAGACATGAATCAGAAACACCAGTAAACCCAAAGTGGATTACAGACAAAGACTAAATTGTGTTTTAGAAATATAGGGAAGATATTTTACAGTACCTGATTCATCCATCATCAACATTTCTGCAGTAAATATGCACTCTACAAAGCACATGTTAAATGGACCAATACTGCACACATAATATGCACTCAACATTTTACTCAAGATTATTTTACTTGTGTAAACACTTTGCAAACAAGTTAACTGGATAGTGAGTCCTACTGGGCAGTGCTGTATATAAAAATTGCAGAATAGTAAAGGAATCCAAACCTCAAACACCATTCCATCATCAGTCATACTAAATACTGAATGTCTTCAATCAGATCTACTACATCCCCAAGTTTGGCCTTGGTCCAGGCTCAGACCCAAAACTCATCCCTTGACACTTTGGAGCTACCTGCTGTTACTTTTGGCAGCATATCCTGAAGCTGTAATACACACTTTTTAACAAATTAATTAAGAAAGTAAAGAAAAACAGTCCATATTCAAAAGTGGGATGCAGGCTAGATAGAAACTAAAATTCCAGCCTACGCTTCTTTCTCCAAGGCAAAAGAGATTTGCCTTGTAATTTATCAGTCAGTTAGTAGATTGAACAATAGGTGTGTTTTAAGTATCAAATATTTTAAGGCAAGATCAGTGAGATCAGAGTGTCTTGACACAAATGTTTTTAAAGTAACTTCAACTGTACCCTCCCTCTTGCAGCACAGAAACCCATACTTCTGCCTGCCTAACAGTGGGGTTTGACCAAAGCCTCAGGCATCATCTGCATATCCATGTTTCCACTTTCTAGCCATTGCAAAAGGGCTTTGAATGACAAACAACAAAAGACCAAGCTAGTGGGCAGACTTATTTTTGATGTCTGAGAGACATCAGGTAAAGTTGACTTATCAGATTGGACATCTCCTTTATTTTGGTAGACTGTATGAAGCCTGATGAATAGGGGAAATTATGACATGACAAGAAGCAAGGAACTAACTGAAAGTTCAACATTTGGAAGAAAACTACTTATGGAATTGAAAATACTCTGGTTTTCAGCTAAACACCTACTTCCAGAACTTGACGAATGTTCTGAAGAAAGAATTCCGTGCTTGGAGTCAAACCAGTGCTTCACAATTTTGATGAATTTTTATGTACTTTGGTGTGACCAATCTGGGCAGTGATATTATCCCGTTTCCTGCTTTTTTGATGCTCACAATTTATGGGCTTATGTGATTACGTAAAAGAAAGATCCCAGCTTTTTAAAACAGGTTTGAAAATATGACCACAGGAGATGATATAATTAAGAGACAAGCTAAAGATCACCAAAATTGCTTCAGTTATAGTGTGATAATCTAAAGCATGCTATGTAGTGACTCATACCTTGGGTTTTCAATAGCTGCACTGAATGGAGACTCCTCCTATCCTCAGTAGTCTGCCAAACAGATTGGGAAGCTCAGGTTTGGTATTTCTAACAACTGATTTTCAAATTGACTTACAAAGCAAATTGGGCTAGAGGGAAAGAAAACGCCTAATACTTCTCTTTTTCTTAAAACTTTGTGGGCTTTACAAAAGCAGAACAAAACTAATTTAATACAAATTCTTTTCAGGTCAGCTTCTAAAAAATATCTTAATCTCTTCCCTGTGTTCCTTACTTAAAGGTAGGACAGGCATAGCTGCCAAAAAATTCAGAAACATTCACTAAACAATCAGCTACAAAAACTCACTTTGCAACCAGCTGACATGTGGTCTGAATGAAAATTGAAAAACGTAAGTAGTCCTTGATGTCCATGGGCTCAGGTGAATTAAATTTCTGTATGTTGTAATAATGCACTAAATTGCACTGCCTCTGACCCCTCAGCCCCATTGGAATAATTCAACATGAGCTGAGTTGACTGTAACTGGGAAATCTTTCTCCTTTGTTCCCTGTAGGGATATAAATACATACCTATAAAGATACATCAATCAATAAGGATAGTTTACTACCAGATTAAATTGAACCTACAGAATCTCAGTGTCCTTGTATGCAGCCAAACTGTAGTGAGAAATTAATAGCTTTTTGTCGATTTTGGCCACCATACTCTTGATCAAAATCAAAAAAGCTCATGCAGTGTGACTTGATTCTCCAATGCAAGCTGATTGGTGTGTTGCAGCTTTGGCAGAAGTCTTGTCATTAACAATGGTTATATAAGTACATACACTTGGGGAATTGATTAAATGTTTAATTACAAACCTGCTAATTGTGAATTTTATGTACCTTGGCAACACAGTTGTTGATTATGGAAGATGCCTGGTACCTGTCTGACATGCTGAGTACGGCTTAGCCCTCATCACACTGCCTGACTCACACTCTTCTTCAGACAATGGATGATTGTTCCCTGGAACTGCAGAATTACAAAGCCTGTGGACAGTGTGCATGGAAGGTTTTACAATTTGACTTTTTATATTGAAAACATATCAAATTCAGTAGTTTTTCTCCTGTTGTCCTTCAGGTCTATGACCACAATCCTTACACATATATGTGTTTTGGGGTTTTAGGAGATTTCCTTTTGTTTTTTTTCTCTTAAAGAATTTTTCCCATACGTGTTGCGAGGAGACAGTAACAACTGGATAGGTAAGAGAGACAAAAGACCTGGCCAGAGCTCGGGGGAGGGGTCCAGCTGGCTACTCTCTTTTACCTGGGGTTTTCTCATGTAGGGCAGAGATGCTGTGAGATTCGGACTGGGATAAAGGGGTTGGGTGGAGACCCTGGGGCTCTTGTGCTCTCAGCGTTTGGTGGGTAGAGAGGCTGCGGTCGCTCTAGGGAGAATTCATCACCACTGCGGGTTTCCGTCTCTTGCTGCCTTCCTTCTACCGTGAGTGGAGCTCTGCTTGCTGGAGCAGCCGCTNACCTGGGGATACCGAGCCTGCCTTTCCCTGCCCTGCTGGGAGCCGGACCGCCACTGGCCCTCTCCCCGCCGCTTCTTTGCCGTTCCTCCAAGCCTTCGCTACACCGCAGCTCCGCAGCCCCTGCCTGCCGAGACTCCCAGGGCTCCCACTACAGCTCCGGAGTTTGATACATCTCGCCTACCACCCAGGATCTTGTGTTCATCCCTGCCATTCCAGCCTGCTGCTCCCGAGGGTCCTGCTGGGGCACCGGGACCGGCTGCCCAGGGGGTTTGTGAAGCCTTTCTCCCGTCCCTTCCCGGCCCGGCCCAGCCGCCATTGCCGCGTGCTCCCCGCGCTCGCCCCACAGCGCCCCCTGCAGGCGCGGGGGAACCATTGCACCCGCCCTGCTCGCCGGGAGCCGCCAGCGCCCCTGCCGGCCGTGAGCGCCACTGCACCAAGGGGACAGGGTGTGACAGCCGGGAAGGGGTCACTGGGGTCTGGTTCGGTTTGGTGTTACTGACATAGTTATTGTTGTTTTGTTTGCCTTGTTTTAGATATATATATAGGTAAAGAACTGTTACTCCTGTTTTTCATAACTTTGCCTGAAAGCCCCTTAATTTCAAAATTATAATAATTTGGAGGGAAGGGGGTTACATTTTCCATTCCAAGGGAGGCTCGTGCCTTCCTTAGCAGACACCTGTCTTTCAAACCAAGACAGATCTTGGCACCCAGTGTGAGGTTTAAGGGCATCGAGAGAAAATAGGTGAAAAAGGAATAACAGTTCCTGGGTAACCTAATTTTTGTGTGCTTATATAGAAACCTCGTTAGGCAGCACCACATGGCCAAGCTTACTCTGGTTTGGGTAGCGCATGGTCACGGTTATATTTCTTCCATTTGCAGCTTCTTATCTAAACATGGGTCCTATGACTTAGGCTACCATGGCTGCTATCCAGTTTGCACTATGGGTCAATAAGGTGAGGAATTCATGGATTTTTAACTTCTTCTGGAATGTGGGCTCATGGATAAAGGGGTATCACACACTAAATGTATGTTTTTGGGGTTACACTAAAAATGGTAACTTCTGTGAGGAAATAATCACACACTAAGTGTATGTTTTTGGGGTTACACTAAAAATGGTAACTTCTGTGAGGAAATAACACCAGGGGAAGTTTTCTCACAGCCCTTCAATCAGTTCTTTGGGCCTACTCCACCAGTTTTCAAAGGGTTTAAATTTCCTCTGTATACTAACCACTTGTTGCTGATAGGCCTGTTCTATTTAGCATTCAGAGAAAAGGTGAGATTGCCTTGGATAACCACCCAGACACCTACCCCAGAGACTAGGGATGCTACCCCAGAGTCTGCCCCTGCCTCACAGCATGACCCTGTCCCACAGCTCACCTCAGAAATGAACCATCCAGATTTAGTGGGGGCACTGGTGAAAGATATATGTGAGATGGGCCATATGCTGAGGGAATACACCTCCCCAGCTAGTGGGACACCCTCTCCCTGCCCCTAAGAGGGAGAGTCTGATGGTGCA
>VXAZ01008284.1:267924-364602 GCA_013399875.1 Gymnorhina tibicen | reverse complement strand
CAGCTGCCCACGGCTCTGAGGGGCTCTCCCACAACTACCCGGGGCCCGTGCCCTGGGGCCAGGGAAGGGGAGGCCCAGGGCCGCTCCAAGAGACGGAGCCCAGAGCCCATTTCCCCCCACTCCCTGTGGGAGGTTCGAACACCAAAGGGAAGTTCCCGCGTCTCCACGAGGCTTAAATATGTAAATTTTGAGAAGCATTATTGGTCTAAACTACTGTCCATCAACTCCGGTTCAAACCACCACACTGGGGTTTGTTTGGGAGGGGTTTTTTGGGTTTTTTTTTTGGTTCTTTGGGGTTTTTTTTTGGGGTTTTTTTTGAGAACCATACTACTAAACTTGTTTTTTTCCTTTGGTGTTTAACACTGTAAATCTTATTGAAACAACTTCATTTATTATCCTGCTAGTTTAAGTCATGCTTTACCTTTGCCGTTCTGGTGGCAGAGGTAATATACAGAATTAGTCCATCCAGCTCATCCACTTATCTCTCTCTTTTCAGATATATTAGCATTTGAGGGTTAGTTTTTCCCTATCTAATAGCTTGTAGTGCTACATATTAATTACCTTTTGTGTGAGGCAATTTATCCTGCAGTCCCTTGCTGACCAATCTTTTCTTAGCTTTGGTTCATGCCCTTTGTTTTTCAGCCCATTACTCTGTCAAATAATTTCAGGGCATCTGCCTTCTATACGCCCTTCAAAATTGTGTCTCTTAATCATTGTGTTCTGCTAATCACTTCTACCCTAATTAACACATACCTTACCTAATCTCCTTTCAGAACTCTCTTGCCCCATGTTACTATCTCAATTGCTCCCTGTCTCCATGTTTGCGCTTACCATCTGGTTTATCATATTGTGTCAGATATTCTGACTAATCAGTTGCAGTAAGGTTCACATAGCCTATATTAAAAACTCAAGCTCTGGGACCAAATATCACAAATTTGTGGCCAAAACCTGTGTCCTGTCATCAATTTAATGTAGACAGCAGGTGACATCCTAATATTAATGATCCAATTCTCATCCAGTCTCTATGTTCATATTAAATTTTGGTCAGTATTTCCTAACAAAATTAAGTACAGAAGGGAACAAATATACAGACAGACACTTTCAGAATATTGTGAAGTAGCAAGCCCTGCTGGTAACTGCAGGGGAATTAGAAGAAATCAATGTACTAAATGCTAATTGCTAGCCTGGTATACTGGGTCAGCCTAGGATAGAGTTAATTTTCCTCATAGCAACTCCTAAGGTACTGTGTTTTAGATTTTTGACCAAAACAGTGCTGATAGCACTGTGAAAAGTACCTGCAAAACATCAGTGCCTTCTGCATGCTCAGTAAATTTTTAGATGATGCTAAGTAGGGTGGGAGTGTTGATTTGCTGGAGGGCAGGAAGGCTCTGCAGGAGATCTGGACAGGCTGGATGGATGGGCTGATGTCAGTTGGATGAGGTTCAACAAAACCAAGTGCCAGGTCCTGCCCTTAGGTCCCAACAACCCCAGGCAGCGCTACAGGCTGGGGGCAGAGTGGGTGGAAAGTGGCCCAGTGGAAAAGGACATGGGGGTGTTGGTTGACAGCTGGCAAATAGGAGCCAGCAGTGTGCCAAGGTGACCAAGAAGGCCAATGTCATCCTAGCTTGTACCAGAAATAGTGTGGCCAGCTGGACTGGGGAAGTGATTGTTCTCCTGTACTCGGCACTGGTGAGGCCACACCTCAAATCTTCTGTTCAGTTGTGGGGCCCTTACTACAAGAAGGACATTGAGGTGCTGGACCATGTCCAGGGAAGGGCAACAGAGCTGATAAATGGTCTAGAGAGTGAGTCATATGAGAAACAGCTGAGGAAGATGGGGGTGTTTAGCCTGGAGAAGAGGAGTCTCAGGGGAGACCTTGTTGTTTTCTACAACTACCTGAAAGGAGATTGTGGCCAGGTGAGGGTCGGCTTCTTCTTCCAGACAACCAATGAAAGGACAGGAAAAAATGGCCTCAACCCAGGGAAGGTTCAGTTTGGGCCTTAAGAAGAACTTCTTCACTGAAAGGGTTGTCACACATTGGAATGGGCTACCTGAAAAGTTGTGGAGTCACTGTCCAGGGAAGTGTTCCAGAAATGACTGGCCATGACTCTTAGTGCTTTAGCGTTCAGTCAAAGGTTGGACTCAATGATCTGGAGGTCTGTTCCAATTTTAATGATTTCTTTAATTCTAAANGGTTGTCACACATTGGAATGGGCTACCTGAAAAGTTGTGGAGTCACTGTCCAGGGAAGTGTTCCAGAAATGACTGGCCATGACTCTTAGTGCTTTAGCGTTCAGTCAAAGGTTGGACTCAATGATCTGGAGGTCTGTTCCAATTTTAATGATTCTTTAATTCTATAATTATGTTTCTCAGTCTGTCCCTGTCACGGTGAATAGGCTGGGAGAGGACAAAGCCAGTAAATGACCTGAAATAACTGAAAAGGTATTCTGTACACTATAATGTCATGTTCAGCAATAAAAGTGAAAAAAGGGAATTTTAGGAAGGTTCTGCTCAGGTACTGGCTGGGCATCAGTCTACCCTTGGGAAGCAGTGAGTGATTGCCTTTGTGTGCTGATTTTGGCTGTGATGGAGTTAAGTATCTTCATGGTGCCCATGATGGGGCTATGCTTTGGATTTGTGCTGGAAACAGTGTTGATAACACAAGGATACTTTTGTTATTGCTGAGTAGTGCTCACACAAAGTTAAGGCTTTTTCTGGCCCTCATCCTGCCCAGTGAGTGGGCTGGGGGTGCACAAGATGTTGGGAGGGGGGACACAGATGGGTCAGATGACCCCAACCGATCAACTCTACCCATCCGAATTATGTTCCTCAACTTCAGTATGTCCCCAAGATTCAGAGTTTTCTTAAAGTTTACCAGTAAAAGCTAGTGCTCTTTCTTTATTAGATTACTCTTTCATTTCTTCTTTTAAAGACTAAATCTTGGTGAAAACAAAGTGCAGAATATAATCTTTTTTTTTTACATTTACTTTCACAACTTTTGGTATTTATTTTCCCAAACCTTTCATAAAGTATGCTTGGTTATGTATCCTAAAATGAACAGCGAGGCTCTAATGGCTCTTGTTGGTTTTTATTCATTTAAATAAGCCATATGTACCTGAATAGTCATTATACCATGATAAATTACTTTTATAACTTTACACGTTGTAATTAATCAACTGTATTCCAGTACAATATCCCAATATAAGCAAAAAGGTTTTTTGCTCAATGTTTGTTCATAATTGGCATCGTCTATGCATTACATTAATATTTCCACAATTATTCAAAGACTAAACTCTAGAAATTCTCCCTGCACAACCTTGTGTGTTTTTATTTGTTGCAAAAATTTTAACGCTGTGATTGCATTTTGAAATTTCAATAGCGCTGTTATGAAGACAGGAGATCTTTTATACGTATATATATATATGTATGTATGTATCATGGATGACATAACACTAATGACAAAAACACATGTAACAAAATGCCAGAATGAGGTTTAAAATTGAATTGATAAAATTATAAGGACCTTGAATGCCACTATAGCACTGATTTGTTATTGCCAAAATTCAGGCACAGAGTGTTGATTGGTGAGTAGCTTCTGTTTAATAGATCCCCAGATGTATTGGTGCTCATGAGAAAACAACAGAGAGGTGGGACTCATTAAGGTATATTTGACATGTATGACTGCTTGTGGTGGCTTCTAAGAGTTTGTCCTTAAATGAGAGGCTAGAGGAATTACATATTGAAAAGTAACTGAAATTTTATTGAGGTAGTTTTTAATGAATGTCTTCTCTTCATCCCAAGACGTGAAAAATTTTTCACTAAGATATTCCCAGTTTTATAACTTACGGTTCAGATACTATTGTCAGCTCTGGCTGAAGTTGATATACTATCTATGATTATATGCGAACTATGTGAAATAGGCTGCAATTTTCTATTCCTTTTTTTTTCCCCCTTCAGTTTCTAGTTATTTTGGCAGAATATGGAAAATTAATATTATCTACTTATTTTTCTTGAGACCTGGTACATGATAGGTTTATTACTGAAGAGAATACTAGATGGTTTCTGCACTAACTAACAGCATTTCATCACCACAAGAGAATCACTTATCAGTTGGAAAGAGAAAGTGCTGAGAGCCAAACCAAGCCTCTCAAAACTTAATTTCCTCAAAAGCAAAAGGGTATTATTACAATAATGGATGTAAAGAGAAAAAGGTAATTCAGAACAAATGATGGGGCAAAAGAGAGAAAACATAGTTAAACTTAAAATATCAAATGCATGATGTGTCATTCTAATTGGAAGGAAAACACTGGAAATGAGCAGATGGTACCATTAACTAAATCAATTACGGGGCCATACTGATGTAATAAGGATTGTGTTGCCATGAATCATCTCACTAGTACTTACATATCACACTTTTGATAATGAGTGTTAATGACTTGGCAAAAACACTTTCAAATTTTAAGGTTTTATTTTAAGTCAAGGAAGAATAAAATTTGATTCAGTTCTGGAGAACTGAAACATAAGCTATTTTAAATTGCTGGTTTTTCCAAACATGAGGTGTAAACACGCATCATCTGTGAATCAGCCAGCACTCTTCTGATATTCAAAGCCAATAAACAGACATTAACAAACTGAAAGTATGCACTTAAGCCAATACTTCCACTAATATGTGAAAATGGTTTCATAAAAGTTCACTTATTCCTGTTCTTAATGGAATTTTTACTTGCTGAACATGATGTATCATAATTTTAGATGAACTAAAAGGGAAGTGAAGGATGATGGAAGAATATGATCTATTTTAGTGCGTTTATCAAGAAGAGTCCACATTGAGCAGGAAGAGGGAGAGTACACTTGAGCATGGGGAAAGGTCATGTTTGTCAAAACAGTTACTTCTTGAGATGGAAACATGTTAAAATTAACAAAAGTACATGCATTCCTAAATGGATGAAAATTGATTTGAGTACAATGTGTGAAAGTTTTAGACTGAGAAATTTTAACTTGGTTTTAGTAAATAGGTAGGCAGAAGAAAAAGTTTACCCAATTCTATAGTATATTCTTTACACTGAAACCTCCACTGAAACTTTCTTCAGGCATTAAGCAAATGTAGATATCAAGCAGAACTTCATCATCTAGACTAAAAGAAAATTACTGGAAACACCAATTGGTTGTATTTAGTTTGCCGCAACTATTTGTTTTCTGTAAATGTGTCTCCTTAATATAAAAAAACTGTAAAGAACAGCACCCACAGCATCTTATGTCTGTTTTCTTTGTGTTGCCCTTCAAAGATCAGCTTTTCTCATAATCTAGTAGGCAAAACAAAGTACAAGACAGTAAGGTCCAAATGTTGCTCTTTCTAAACCTAGTAAAAAATGTTACTCATGTCAACAAAATTATTTAAAAGGAGACTGGGAATATAGATAAATAAAAAGAATATCAACAAAATAATATATTAATTACTAAAATACAAACGTATTAGCTATGAAACAGCAGGGTTTCTAACTAAAAATAATTCAGAACTGAATACAATGTAAAAAGAGCACTGAATACACTGCATTGTGGAAATGAAACCTGAACTTTTGTTTGACAGCATTGGGGTGGCAATAGTGAAGAATTTATTGTGTTTTATGACACTGTTACAAATCCCTCCTTTCCATTTCTTTTCTTCTCTTACTGAAAACCCCAAGGTACAGGTTCTTTGCTCTTCTTCAGTTACTGTAATCCCCTGTTGATCGTTTGTTCATCTTACAAGCGGGAAAATAAGCATTATCTGAGAGACAGAAAAAGTTACTTTCTATACACTTTTGACAACAACATTGGAATTTAATCGTGTCATGTCTTGTGTGTCATACACTACCATTTATGTGTGGGTTTTCTATTATTCCTTTAATAGAATGGTGTGGGAGATAAGAAAAATGCTCCAAGGGCAAGAAACCCAGGCAGTACTTCTTTTAGCTCTCTACCTGCTTTCTTGCATGTTCTGAAGTTATGAACCTCATTTCGCTATGTTAAAGTAATTCCTGAGGAGCCAATTTGCTGGACTTTTTGACATTGCTGACCAAACTGAAGAAGATCAAAACTGGATGAAAAGAGATGTGCCAAATAGAAAATGTGGAATATATATATATAATAGTCACATTCCCAGTATTATCACATCCAAACCTATAGATTTTACCCCTGCATTGTCATGGATCATGATGCCAGAAACGAGATTTTAATCTCGAGCATTGAGTTGATGACTTGCTTACTGATATCTTCAGTCTGGGAGTGGTTTTGAAGGTCAAGCAGCTCTGAAGGTCACAGGTGTCGTAATCCTGAAGTACAAGGTTTGATATCTCAGACACATAAATCACTTAAAATGTTGGAGTGGTATTAAGAAACTGAATTTAATCTTTAGATAAATATCTCCTGGTTATGGATGGCTTGTCAATTAACTGTCAGTGTGTAATTTCAGTTTTTAATGCCTCAGTTTAAGAGTTGCAGTTTCAAAATTTACATTAAAAAACCCCCCTGTAAATTGGAAGACTTTTCCTCAGAAATATAACTGGCTATATCTAAGTGTACTTGGATCTTTGACCTGAGATGCTTTTACAGATCTACCTTGACTCTACTTTCACTCCACATGAGTGAAATTCGTATCAGAGAAGGTGATGTAGGCAAAATACCTAGATTCTCTGCACAATAATAGCCAACAGCCAGAAACTTCCAAGTTTCTGTAGCTCATCTTTTCTCTTTTTTTGACCCAGTATACTTTTGTAGTAGACCCACAGGTGTTAAGAGAGCTTTACACATTTTCTTGATAAAAAGGACTCAGTTCATAAACCCCAATGCTTCCATAAGGGAAAAAAACCCAGAAGTGATGGAAGTATTAAATTTTTAGAAGATGAAGCAGCAGAATTTTCACTTTTATCACATCCACTAATGTGAATATATTGAAGAAGTGCTTAGAAGAGGTAAGAGACAGCAATTCAGTTGCTCAGTATTTCTCAGAAATTCTGTAGATACTGAAAGTAAGTGTTAAAACATTTGAGATTTTATATGCCTAAACTGTACTCTTGAGAACAGACCCTTAATTTGATTTGTAGTTTTGATAGAGTTTTTTAAAAATCTGGACTCTACAGTCTGCATTATAGCGGAGTTATGGCATGAAATTGCAACAATGAAGAGTAAAATGGGGAATTTTTTTAGTTTTGTGGAAACATTGCAGTAATTTAACCTACAGCAAATTAATGATGGTATTTACCTCAGAGTATACTTTAAGTATAAAGAATGACTTCTTGTTGTGGTGCTATAACACTTCATCAGTCCAAAGACTCCAGTAATTTTAGCCTTTTTTCAGACAGCGCGGTATTGTACATAAAAAATTCATGGTACACATATTCCTTGAAAAGCACAACAGAAGCAAACATATATATCTCTTGGTGCAGTTGTAATGGTTGAGATATGGAAAAGTAATTCATCCCTCTGAAAATATTAACAAGTAATTTTAGAAAAAGAAATGTCAGCTGCACCATATGTCCTATAAATGTCAACTGTAAAATAATGAATTTTTTTACTCCAGAAGCTGTAGCCTAAATTGTTTATCTGACTTTTGAGGAAATTGAAAATATCTGTAATGTGATTAATTATCTTAAAGCCTATAAAATCTTATTTTCCTTTATTTTTTATTTAAAAGTACTACTCTGCAATAGGTAAAGGACTTATATTATTTTGAGGCTCTGTACCTGCCTCATGCAGAAAAACATATTAATAATATATGAATATGAATGCATAAATTAAAAGCCCCCTTAATTGCTAAAATATCATACTTTAAAAAAACCAAACCTCTCAAGTTGTCTCATGCCCCTTCAAAGTTTTCCTTCCTGCAAATTCTGGTTATTGCAGCAAGCCCCGCAACATGTTGTTTTGGGGTTTTTTAAAGATATTCTAAATCCAATCTTGTTTGGCATTTTAGGCAACAGAAAGATAAAGTATTTGTTTAAAGAAAATGCCTTTGCTTAAAATCATCTTTTTTGCCATGCTGTTATATTTAGATAATTCGTTGCAGACTACTTAGCTTAGTTTCAAATTTCATTATCTGTCTTATATCAGAACAGGTATTAACTGTGTCACAGGAATTAGGATGAGTGTATGATCTGATCTGCTATGGCACATACTGTATTATTTCTCTTCAAAACCTATTATCCTAGACTGGTGATACATGATGGGCAGAAATAAGCTGTCATCAGTGCAACAATGTTATCTTTCAAATAGGGAATTTCATAACACCTGGATTTATAATCTATCATTTTACCTTTATGTGATACCACTTTCCAGTGAAGTCTTTCTCTGTCCTTATGGCCACAAAGACCTACATTCCACAAAGAGGAACACGGTGTTCAACTTTTGGATAGTCGGGATTGTCTTTAGAAGTGACTGGTGGCTGCAAAAGTTTTCTGTTCTATGAGGGGACTTGCCACAAACAATGACATTCTGAAGACAAAGGAAAAGGCAACAATATCTAACAATGAAAGTGTTGTAATTCAAGCTGATCTCCATGCTTATAACTCAACTTTTGCAATGTTTCCAAGCTGGTCTATTCCAAATTTCAGCATAAAATTTGTGAATAATTGTGCCTAGCTTTAAGTGAAACAATATTTTCCGTGAAAACAAAACAAAAAAAATTCCCAAAGTAATTTAGTTTCAGAAACATGTTTTTTCAGCAGAACTCATTTCATATTCTTAATGGGGAAAAAAAAATCAATGTATCTCTGTAAGCCAGCTTTTTTTTTTCCTACAAAAAGTGGAGTTTGTACACAAACCCAAGATTAAAAATACTTGCAATTTGCACTGTTTAATGTTCTGAGAGTTTAAACAATAGCTGATCTGAGAAGCAGTTTCTTTGTTGCAGGTCATAGGTCTCTGTAGGCCAATTTGTCTTGTTTTTCATGGTCAAAATTCCCTTGGAAATTCATATAATTCAAGGCAGCCTGTGAGATGGCCTTCTCCCAGACTACTCCACCATATTGTTTTACTGGAGGAAAGATTGAGTCGACAGTCAGTGATTCTGCTTTTCTGCTGCTAAATAACACTATTTTAAAGAGGAAAAAAAAGAAAAAAGAAGGAAAATGTCTAGAAAGGTAAACACGAGATGGCAAGAAAACTCAGGGTGACAAATTTAAACTGTTTCTCTTGCATGTGGAAGGAGCATCACTGTGAAAAGAACTCATTTTTACAAATTAAGAGAACGGGTTACAGCAAGAATATGAGAGCTTTTAGCTGTCTTCTTCCAGTGACTCATAGTTCAGCTCTATATGTGGAGCATGACACCATAAGGTATGGGATAACTTTTTGCTCTGTTGCGGTCAGCTGTCCCAGCTATGTCCCCTCCCAGTTTCATGTGCATCCCCAGCACCACCTTGGTGGGGTGTTGCGAGAATGGGAAAAGGCCTTGATGTTCTTCAAGTGCTGTTGCTTGGCAATGACTAAAATATTACTATGTTATTAACACTGGTTTTTTGTCACAAATTCAAACACAGAATCATAGAAGCTACTATAAAGAAAATTAACTGTACCCCAAACTAGCTAAAACTAGTACAGAGTGTTATTTGTCTGTTTGTAGATTTGTCTAAGATTATCACCGTGAAGAGTAGTAGATTCTGTTCAGTGGCCAATGGCTTTCAGTCTGCCAATGTAAGTAGTTTACAGCAACAGATTGCCTCATTTATGTTTTTAATTATATGTTCAATAGGAAGACTATCGTACATCACAATGAACTTTGAAGGTTGGCACTACTTGACAAAAAGTTTTTCAAGAGAAGGAAAATAGGAAAATTTTAATTTCCAATTTGTTAGGAAGCCTTAACTTCAAGGTATAATGTGTCATTTTCTTGAAATATTGGTCATCTTAAGACTCACAAATTCCTATGGAACACCTCGCATAGTTTGTGCAGAAGCGGGTTATACTTCAATAAGAAGTTTATCAGACGTTATAGTTCACACTCTCAACTATTCCAGATCGAAGTATATCAAGGCCTTTAGCAGTCTACTTGGAGACTGAAGCCTCAGGACAAAATTTCATCATTACAGTCTTTAAAAACTCTAATATTTTCCTGAAAATACTGGAGGACAAAATTTGAAGGACAAATTTTAAGGCAAAATCCATCCCCACAAAAAAGCTCTTTGGAAGAGAGGTTGTAATTCTTTTGTGTGTTTGTAAAAAGCCTAACACAATGAAGGTGTTGATTCTGACTTGAAGTTATTTGAAAGCACCTGTGACACTGAGATATAATTTCGATGTTCAATTTTCCTTGCTTCATCTTTTTTGAGGAAGTTGATGTTACATGTTTCTGTGGTATAACTTATTGTTAAGGGCAGAAAATAAAGCTTCCAAAAAATGAAGTGGCAGAACTTGAAGATTTTTATCTCTTCATCCAGGCTAAAATTGGTTGAGTCAACAGGGCAATATAAGATAACAGCTGCTAAGGTACTATGATAAACAATTTTTAGGAACTAGTAGGGAAAATTTTACACCTCCATTAAAACAGAGGTCGCTTGTCACTGTGGGTAAGGTGTACAGGAAATAAAGGCATATATCTCTATTTGTCCCTGTAAACCATCTTCAAAGAAAATAAAAGGGCTTCTGTATCTAAAAGGAGTACTAATAAGTAAAGAATTAATATTAAAACTAGGGAGGAATTTCAGGCCTACTACTAAAATTGGATTCTTAATCACGTGTTGTGTTGAAAGTAAAATATCATATTATTTTAGGCAAAAACAATTCCAAAGACAAAAGTTTGAAATGGCATCAAAGTCGAGGTGTTATTCAGTTGGTCTCATAAAGATTGACATTTATGTTTGACATGTATGATTGACATGAATGCATATTAACAAATGTTGATTTTAACTGAATGCAGAAATGCTGAGTGGTTTACTAATTAATAGCAAGATCAAATATAGTTAAAGTTTAGCTAAAACTTTTGGTAGATTGCAAACAGCATATTAAACTCCCATATGTTTGGCCAAAAATAAACTCAAGATTGTTATTATCCCTTTGTCTATCATTTATACCTGGTTAATTGCTTCTTATCCTATTCCTGGCTGATCTTTGGTCATAAAGAGACAATGGAACAGAACATCAAAATCTCCCAAGAAATCAATAAAGCTGGAGCCTCTTGTGTATATTCATTGGAAAGCCGATGAAGTAATTTGTAAATTTTAAAGGTTCAGAGAAAGGAAAAAAAGACATACTGAAGTCCAGATTGGTATATTAGAAATATTTCTGCTTTTATATTGTGGTGTCTGCTCTTGCGTGAGTTTTTTTGTTAAATTGCAATAAAGAACAGATCAAACAGAATGGGTCAGTAACTCCTCATCTGTAACAAGCTACCGGATTTTTCATTTAATAATAGTTATTAAAATATGCTCTTGCACATCTGTTGATAATCCAAACATCTGTTACAAAAAAAGTTTTCAAACTTTCGTAATTGAATCTGCAGTTATGCTTAATGTTAGTTTAAGGGCTCACAAAATCATATCTGTTTTCCATTTTCCAGGATTTTTTCAAGAACATATTAACAGTAATTGTAGGCTTTAAAATATTAGATTTCTGTCCTTGTGCCTACAAAAGTCTCATGTCCCCTGACTGAGAAACATGAACCTCTTTTGATCAAAGAATAATTACATCAGACTGCTGTGGTTAATGAGGGGTAAATCTCAAAAGTTCATAGTAAGAGTTCAAATAATTATCCATAACCTGTTGTTCATACTAGTCAGCCAGAGAATTAACCATATGATTCACAGAGTTTCTCTTTCAGATATTCATTTCTTGGCACTGTCTCATTTTGACTGCACAACTTTTTTTATGACCACAGGAAAAACTATTTTTTTTAAATTTTCAAAAATACAGATAATTGGAACAGCAGAAGAAAGAGGTGCTGAAGAAAAACTCAGTTAGGACGGGATTTCTAGTGGCTGACAGATGTATCAAAATCTTAGGCTAGAACTGAAAGAGAAAAATAAACCTGAGTTATATATTTTAGCACAAGGAAGAAGCATTCATCTAGCAGAATGAAGCTGCAAAGGGGGAGATTGGACATTTAAGTTGGGCTAAGCTAGGTAGAATTCAAGAAGTGTTAAGGGGGATATATGCAGGGCCAGCATGAAGTGGAAGTTAAAATTTGGCACAAAGATGTAAGACACTAAGTCAGACAACAATTTTAATAGGACAATCAGATCAATAAAAAATGAATTGTCTGTAGAGACAGTACATGACTTTATAAATGAATGGTAAACAGAGCAGAAAGCCAAGATCAGTTATGTAAGAGGCAAATGAGTTGAAAGAGGATCTAATCAATTTTGCAATGGCTGATTTCATGTACTGCAGGTACCAACACTGCAGCATATCCCTATTCTTAACACTACAGTGCAAAACACAATACATCACACAATGCAGTGCTACCTCTTTTGCCATTTAATTAGTTTTCTTTCTTATATACATTATTTTCAGTTGTTATGTGAGGCTAAAAAATTGATATGCCTTACTTTAGTTTTGGACACTGGCAGTGGGAGGAGGGAAGGTTTTCATTTCAGCTTTTAATTGTGGCATTTTTTTCTGCTGCCTGGGAAAATGAGTAGTTCCCAAAGCCTGAATGACACCCATCATGTGAATTTACATACTACAAGACAGTAAAACTAGAAGTGAAAAGGACACTTAGTTATAAAAAACTTTTGTTCTCATAAGAAAAGCCCTTGATTGGGTTGTCTGGTCCATTTTGCATTAAATTCTGTATTGTCTGCTATCAAAACATCTCCGAATATGAGCTGATGTTCAAAGACAAAACAGTGGAAATAGAAGTCCAGGTGCACTCTGAAATCAATGTTAATTTTTCAAAGCCTTTAATTTCCCCTCTTTCATTATTTTCTTTCACAGTGAATATTGCTTCCTTTCAGGACACATGATAATGAAAATGACTTATTTGTTTTCATCCAGTGATCATGATTGCCACCAGTAGAATTATCTTTGAAAGTGTCATGCTTTTATCCTCCTGCTTTCATCTTTTTGGAGGCATTAATCTTCAATCTAGGGAGAAAAGCAATATCTCAAGTCAGATATATTCTTTCACACTATTCAGCTAGCACAGCTATTTTGAACAAAATCTGCTAAATAAATTTGCAATGCGTCCTCAAGTGTAGTTAATAATAAATACAGAGTTATGACAGTAAGCAGCACCATAATCAAACCTTTCTTTTTATTTTTCAAAACTGGCTGACAGCACTGTATATTATTTTTGTGCATAGGATTATGATCTTGACAAAAGGAAGGGCTAGAGAATTCTTTAGAAATAAATTACTGGGAAAAAATATTTATTGTGACTTCCAAGTTCAATGCCTTAAAAGCATCTGATCACATATCTAAGGGACATCTTTCTGGCATACAGAATGTGTATGGACACATAAATGGTTCATAAATAAATTTAAAGTTCCCTCATGATCATAGTGATTTGATTTTGCTCTGGTATGAGTGTCAGTATTATAGCTGTGATAGAAAGAACATGTTTTAGACCTAGTTATCTATGGCAGCCTGGCTCTGTGTAAACATGAGACAGCCTTAATGTAATTGAAGTAGTTGTCTTGGGTGTTTCTGGGTTTTTTTTTTCTTTTTCATTTTTCCCCTAATTACAGTTTAATTTATTTCTCTGGAAAGATCTGTTTACATAACTGAGTCAGTAATGTCAGAAAACATTTTTCACCTAGAGTCAACTGTAATGCAAAGCACCTCTTTTCTAGCTTGCAGTCACTCTAAGGTCATGAAGTTTAATTATGGATTTGGAAAGAGAATACATTCCTTGGACTCTTAAATTCAAAGTGTTGAGAACTAATTTTATGGTGTTTTCAACATGTAGGATTTATCCAAAACTGTCACCTGTGCACAAAGTATATTTTTTATTTGAACCTAGATTTGGCTATAGCTGCTTCCAGTCCAAAACAAACTAGGTAATGCAAGGTGTGCCAGAGACAACCTGTATGCATTGTGTGATGAAATGTAAGAAGACATGAGGGAAGAAACCAACTACCTGACCTCACAACAAGTGGAGAAGTATTCTAGAAATGTAAACAAAATTAACAGAAACTCATCGGTATTTTTGCCTGAATGAAAACAGAAGCTTGATATGTAACTGGAAGCTTGTGAGTTCTGGTCAGTGACAGAGCAGCTGCATATATAAAGACCTCAGGGCAGCAGTTAAATATCTCCTCAAAATTTACTGAATCTTGATGCTCTTCTGTGTTGCCCTGACCTAGCACTGTAAGTGTTGCCACTACAGGAACAGACTACTCTGGAGGAAGCATGAAGCTTAAAATACTTTTTCCTTTTTTATTTTTATCTCTAGGTAAACAGTGTAACAGGTGAAGAACATGCCAACATCTTGTTAGTGAAAATCCTAAATTCCCTGCTTAATAAATTCCTTGGTAGATTCCCACATCATAGCTGGATGCTGCAATGGTTCAAATAAAACATGATTCAGTGATAGCTAATCTGTGTTTTGGCAAAACAGCTTTTTTTTTTTTTTACCTTTACATGTACATGTAATTAAAGGGTTTTTAAGGTCACTTTCAACCCAAAGCATTCTATAATTCTAGGATTCTATGATTCTATGATTTTATGGATCTGGCTTCTAAAAAACACTTTAACGTTTAGTTTAAAAAAAGGTGATATCAATTTGAAGTATATTCCATCCAATGTTTTTATTTTTTTATGTATTTATAAAAATTTTATTACACATATTTGAATACAAACTCGGGTTGGTACAGGTCCTTGATACAAACATATTTTTTCAATTTTCTATTTCCAGTATTTTCTCCAAGCAATCTTAAAGCAAGTAAAAATTTTAACTCAAAATAAACACCCTCAATACTGGAAGCACACATAAGATGTTTCCTTTATTTATTTTGTAAATATAAACTTCATCTATGTATAGTGGGAAAAAGAGAAAACAAAAAGTTCAAGTATTAACATTTAGATTTTGAATATTAACATCCTGCAAAAGTAGGTTAATACCATTTTACTTGGTTTCAACAAGATCTCTTCTAAGAAGATTTTCTTTTAAATTTCTTTTTGGAATTTTTTTCATTGCTTTCTGATTTAGATACATCCTAATCTTTTTTCTTCTCTAGATATGTCTGACCTTTCTCCATTTAGAAGAAATAGGACAGACAATTGTTCAGCAAGTCTTGACCCTTCTTCAGTATGTTAGAATTGTCTAGACATTATCCTTTCCTTGGAACAACAAAAGAAAAAGATCTGAAAACAGCTTCTGCGTGAAAAAGCTTCAACATTGACCTGTTTAGATAAAATCTTTTGATGTTCATTAAAAACAAACATAAAAGCTCCTGTACACAAAATCTCTGAGACTGGGAAATAGTTCTAGATAAAGCCCCCTCCCCACTTCCCTTATCACAGATTTTCATTTAAGAAGGTTTGCAAGTGCTCTGAATGGGACATTTATGTTTTTGAGATTGTCTCATAAGAGTAGAACAATAAAAGCAGAATAACTAGCATGTACAGCATTTAAGGTGAAAGGCTAATGAGATTGGACAGTCTCTTCTACAGTGTTCCTAATGTTCCATGTTTAAAGCAATAATTATGTTGTGCTGCTCACTGTTGGTATTTGCTTTACTGTGTAGAGCTAATAACAGGGGTTAAGGTTTGAATAGGGAATTACACTTAATCAGAAGATGTCACTCTTTGTGGTATTGAGAACCAAGTACCTACATTCATTTTAGAAATTTTCACAGTGAGGTTTTTTCTGAAGAGGGATTATTACACGCAGATATATATAAGTGCTAGTACACTGTCATCCTGCATAAGGAAGGATTTCAAACAGAAGGAACTGACTCTCCCACTTAATCTTTTTCTCTCAGTATCATCAGCTTTTTTAAAAGAACTAAGATATTGCCATAACCACAAATGTCAAAAACAAAATCAAGCTTTTATGTCCATTCTTTTAGATCAAATTTTAATACTCTTCTTTGCATTGATTTTTCATCTACAATATTATTATTTTATCATCCCATGAGCAAAAGGATTTCTTTGCTCTCTGTCATCCTTCTTCTGAAAAACAACAGTTGAAATATATGCTATGTCACCTTTATCTAAATGGCAGCAAATAATTTTTTGTCTTTTTTTTCGAGTGAAGAGAAAGGGAAGAAGTGGAAACCTTTCAGGCTTATTTTTTGTTGTTCTGGTGTAGTAGAAGCCAATATGTTGTAGGATAGACAGGCGGATGGTTTGCAAGGTCAGTTTATCCTGATCTCTTTTTATATGATGTCTAACCCTAGAGACTCGTTACAAAAGGTTTTTCTCAAGTCTTGACACAGGTGTTTGTTCTGTAAAGTTTCAGGTAGCTTTACTTTTAATGCATCCACAGTAACAAAGACACATATCAAAGGAAATAAGCCTTTCTGCAGAAAACATTAATTTTTGATCATTGTCATCTGACATTTGCTTGTGTGGTACGATATGCCATTTCTTCCAGTAGCTGATTGAGATTTCTTCCAGTGGCTGATTGAGAGGCTACCAGCCTCCTTTGCTTTTCTTTTGCCCTTTTCTTTCTTTAAAAGAGACAATCCTGTTAATCTAGTTATAATTCATAGGTGGAGAGAGTCCAATTTTCTTCAAGCTTTTAAGGACTGGAATTAGAAATTTGAATCCTATCTTGTAAATACCAATGGTAGCAAACAATTATATACTGGTCATTTATTCTGCTGACAGTGATTATGACTGCTAGGGAATGTTTATTGTGTGGCAAAATTTGTTATCAACTGGACTTAACTTTGGTATAGTTTAAACAAACTGTATGTATTGCCTATGAATTAAAATTCCCCTGAAGTAAAGAAAAGTTAAAACAAGTTAGACGGTGATATGAAGCACTTATATACTGTGTGAAAATGTTTAAATTTATAAATCTTTACTTATAAACTACAGAAAAAACCACAAGTAGTAAATGGAGAGGCAAAGGAAGATAACCCATTCTTCTGCAACTGGGAACTAGGAACATCCAGAGTCTCATGTTTTTACAATCTGTCTTGGCACTGAAGACAGTCATATAAAGAAACCCCAATAAAAGATGACTTACATATAAGTAATACATAATATCCCTCTGCTAAGGGATATTTGTAGTGATGGATTTTTTCTTTCCAAGTCCCGGTTGTGTGTGATGTCCCTGCTTTCCCAAGAAAGCTGAACACCTGCCTGCCCATGGGAAGTGGTGACTTCCTTCATTTGTTTTGCTTGTGCATGCAACTTTTGCTTTCCTTAATTAACTAATTAACTGTCTTTATCTAAACCCATGAGACTTTTTATTTTTACCCTCCTGATTTTCTCCCCCATCCTGCTGGTGGGGGAGCGAGTGAGTGGCTGCAGGAGGCTTGAGATTCTGTCTGAGATTAAACCTCGGCAGATATTATAAACTGCACAACAGCATTAATCGGACTGATTTTATGATGGCATCACTTTTAGAGAAAGGAGCATGTTGGATTTTTAATTTAAAAAAAAGCTTTGGTGCATTTTCAAAGGAAATTATATTAGGACACTTCTGAAATTAAGCACACCCAGGCAATTATTTTATAAAAGCTCTTCAATGGCCTTGACAATCTTATTCTAGTGTCAGTCATTTACTTGATTCAGCATTCCCATAACCAGTAATTGTCTTTCTAATTTAAAAGTATTGAGGCCTCATCTACAGAAATAGAACCTTTGCTGTGACCAGTATTTTAATCTAAAGTCTAATTTATTTGTCTGAATAATTTTCTTTATGCATGATGTACATTATTACACTTAGTGAAATAGTAAGAGAATGTTAAATATATCTGTTAAAATTCTAAAATTATTTAATCTAGTTTTACATTTTTTGTGTCACTAAGCTTCTATTCAATTCAATTTGGGGCCTGCAAGAAAACATCTCTAGAGTTTTCATGTGTCTGTAAAATACAGTGTGGCAGACATCCTCATTTCAAAGTATAGTCACTATATCACAGAGTCTGGATAGTAATTGGATCTTACTGGTAGATTTGAATTTTAATTATTGTGTTGAGATGAGAGACTAGCCTACCTACTACTGCTTCAGCTGCTGATAGAATCTGTCTCCAGCATTTTAAAAATGAGAATTTCAAAGGGGAGCATAACTCCATAGTAAACCACTTGTAATAAATAGATTAATCAAGATTTACTTTTCCTGCTTTACTTTACAATAAAAATTACTGACAATAAATTTTACTATTTCTTTACAATTTCATTATATAATACATATTTTCAAAGTTTCTTTACACAATAATTAGTAAAATAAATCCTTTGACTGAAGATGTTAGCTGCCATAGGGAATCTATTTTTTTCTCTAGTCTAATTGGGTGCCCTATTCCTTATTGTGCCCAAGAATTTGGACATCGTGTTTGGGAAAACTACGACAAGTAAGTTTGAACAACTTCGGGCTTGCTCAAGCTCCAAAAGCAATTTTTTTTTACTGCATCATAGTCATTGGAGTTAAAAGATTGGTCTTTCTGCAAAAGCCGGAAGACTGAAAATAGAATTTAAAATTTAAAATTTAAAATTTAATTTAAAAATAGCTCTTTAGAATACAAAATAAAAGGTTTTTATGCACATACTTTTAAAAAATTATTCAAAGAGCGTTTAATTTAATAAAATACACAATAGAAATATAATTTAAATTATATGATAAATTTAATAAAGGCAAGTAGTATGAAATATAATTTTAATAATTATTGGTTTTAAATTTTCATTTTAAAGTATATTCTCCATCTTTGAAACCACTGATTTATTTTTTATTTTCTCACCTTCTTTTGGTTTTTATTAAATATAACCATCACACATTAAAAATGTAGTAGATGACTATTTCTGCCAAGGCTGTTAGACTTGATTTGGGGATTTGATACAAATTAGCATGCATATATTTAGATATCCATACATCTTTCTGTCATTCACTCCAGGGGAAAGGAAAAAGGGAATTGTTTTAGATTAGATTATTTCTTTGCTCTAGTTCATTGTGTGACTGTGGACCTTATGGCGCTAGGACAAAGGTGAGGGCAATAAACATTGGGAAAAATGGCTGAGGGCATAAGAAGGATTGCTTATTTTGGTGCTAGAATTGTCATGTTTCAGTTTAATTTGTGTTTGAAACTATTGCCTAGGCTAAGGAAATTTCTGTCCAGAAAAGTGCACTATCTGCTAGAGGTCTACTGGGGGGGGAGAGAAACAATTTTTTCTCTAACCACCAGCACCAATTGCAGTGTTTGGATTTTTTTGTAAACAAAAACAACAAAAGCATGCTCCCTTTTGCATAGCTGTTAGCAAGGTCTGACTGCAGTATGGATTACCTCAGTCTTCCAGTTAAAGACCAGGAGTTTCTGTAGATGGAAATAACTTAATTACTTTGCTGGTTTATCAGGTAGTTGATTCCAGGTCTATCATCTCAAATTTTAACAAGCTAGCACCACTGTGATTTCCCCAGTCTTTATCAATACTGAATCACTACTGACTAAACCAGCAAATTTAGTCAGGCTCAAAGTGGCCTCTTTGCCTAAAAACATCACTTCAGTCTGCCACTGTGCCACAGAGGAGATAGAAAAAAATCTTAACAATGAATGATATTTTTTTGTCACTTTCTCAGGCATATTTCTAGAAGCCGAAAGTAGATTACTACATTGTCAAATTTCCTATTTATTATTCTGGCAGTATCTATTTCAGGATCCAGTCATTTTCAAAAAATACAGGGTTTAAAACTTATATTTATCACAAAGAAACTGTAGAATGAAATATTTCTGAGGCATCTGAATGACTTTAGAATAAACAGCTAAATGGAAAACAAAAGAAGGATTCTTTTGATTCCACTCCCTGGAATCAAATTGGTTAAGCACCCAAGCTTGTAGAAAGCTAATAGCTTGTATATTAATTAATAAATTTATGCTATTATTTGCTACTCAGCAGTGATGTGTGTAAATACCTAAAGCACTCTAAGGCTAAGGAGTGGCTATTGCACTCAGTGGAGCTGCCAGTGGTGTAAGGAGTTCCACCATCCCTGCCGGCTGGTTGTGCACACACTGTCAGGCTGTCCTGACACGCACTAAGTAGCCCCAGCTAAAGCTCACAACTGCTAAGCAGCCGTATTTTATGACAGTTCCCTGCAGTAATGTGTCCGTGCATGTCATGTCCCTACAGAAGCATTCTTGTCCAGAAAATGTCAGCGCGTGTTATCCTGCTGGGGCAGGAAGGAAATGCCCACAGTACAGTTGTTGAAGCAACTTTAAAGTAAATTTGTATAAATTTTAAAAGTCCCAAGAAAGAGACAGCTGTATTCATGTTGTGGAGAAAAGACAAAAAATCCAACATGCAAGCAGATATTAGTGTGGACAGGTGGCAGAACTGAAAAGGGGGCAGTTGAGTTTTTCAAGGACTGGCGAGTCTAAGGGCAGCTGAAGGGGAGCTAACTGGAATAATTTCACCAGCTGATATAAATAGGAATATTAAAAGGAAACAAATATAATAAAGTCAATTAACTGTTCTGACAGGTTCCCATACCTGAACAATTTGGATAAGTCAAATGACCGTTTTTAAAGATTCCTTCGTGGAGATAATATTATTAAAAGAACACAAATAAAGCAAGCTCTTAGACTTTTTTTTAAGGCCTTCTTCCCCACCAGGCTAATGCAGTTTGAAGCAATTGTTTGGACAACTTGCAAGTAAGTAAATCCCCAAATCCTTTCTGAATCTGCTAAAAACCCCATCTTCCTAGTCAAAAAACCCTCTTTCTGATTCAGCCACGTTGGAAAGTTACATGTACACATTACAGGCTTCCTTGTTAGTCATGAAAGTAACTGCAGACCTTTTATGTTTTACTGAAGGAAATATAATGCTATTTGATCCTGCTTGAGCTGACTGGTTCCTTGGTTTGAAAATGCTCCTTTTTGACCTTAGAGTTTTAAACAGAGTTAGCACTCTCATTACTGCCTTAGTATATGTTTGCAGTATTTTTTAATAATGTTAGTGTAATTGTTCAGGAAAGCTGGGTTTTTTGTCTGACTCTGCCACAAGATAATGCAAATCTGCTAAGTATACATGGAATCCTTCCAGCTAGCTTTTTATATAAGTGCTGGATAATTTCCTATACCAAGGACATATTAATTCTAAGTGGGGACTATGAAAATCAATGCTAATGAGCCTCCCAGTGACCATAAATCTTCTTTTATGTAAGTAAACAGAACTCAGTTAAATACAAACTTTTGTATCCCTTGATGTATAAATGTGATTTACCACAGTATATTTAGGGGAACAAACATTGTGCTTAGAGCCATTGAGCTACTGGGCCAATCTGTACCAGATTTGTGCTTCTCCATTCCTCTTCCTTCATGTCTGCATAAAACGCTATGCTCTGCTCCCATAGCAACTGCTATTGTTTGGGACCATATCTCCATGCATTCAAAAGGCACCTTGTTTTGCACAGGCCTTTCAGAGTAACCAGTAGGAAATTTTTTTTTTTTAATATTTTAAATTCCATTGACACAGAAGAATGAAACAAAGCTGCTGGGACCGTAAGCAAAGGATACCGTGCCAGGCAGACAGGGCTTGTACCTTCCATCTCAATCCAAATCTAGCAGAAACACACTGAAGCCAAAATCAGAGAAAGAAGCAACATTTTTGCAGTTGCAAATGTATCAGTGCTAACTGAGGAGTAACTAGCAATTTTTGTCAAAGTGAAATTGATAATGAAGAGTGTCAATATTTGAAATAATAGACAGATTTTTATTATTTGCCCATACTTTCTTCTTATCCTCTATCTTGAAGTATTTCTTTCCATTCTGATACCAGCCTTCATTACTGAAGTCTTAAATAGTCCGCATGTAGTTATGTCATTGACTAAATGCAATCACAATTTGAAGGAACTGGAAATGGGAATGAACCATAAACACGTAGAAAGAACATTTATTTCTATGTGCCGATAAAAAATAATTTCCTCTTCTCTGTGAAGAGGGAATTTGAAAAGATTTTTTTCTTTTTATTTGTCCCTCATCTGTAACTTCTTGGGTTCTGCACCCAAGACAGGCAAAGGTACTTTTGTCTTGCACATAATGGAGACTAGAAATTTTGATGAACTGGAACCATTACTGACAGATGGTCATGCATATTTTCATTTTCAGTATTGTGCCAAAACTCATGGGCCCAGCAATAATCAGCAGGCAAATTTAAGCTGGAAACAGAATAAAGACAGCAAAAATGCATGGCATATAATTAATTTTGCCATCATTTTCTCGGAATTTGTTGCCTATTATCACCATCCTTGATTGCTCAGAATTTTTAAAAAATTTTATCCCTTATATAAAATCTTCACAACGCTGTCTATTTATTAGTATTTATTGCAAAGTTCTGTTTATTTTTTGTAGATGATTAGTGGGCCCTCAGAAGTAATTTCTAAAATAGCTGTGTCATTATAGGTACTAACTTCGTTGAGGACCCATGACCCTGCAGCATGAAATTCAATTCAGACTGCTAGACTTGAGGCTCCAGTGTATACAACAAATTTTAGCCAATTTAATAGGATTAAATTCTAGATCAAAATGAATAAGATACACCAATATTACCTACCCTTAAGCCAATTTAAGAGCATCTGCACAAGGGATTTCACTGGTTTAAATCAATTTAAGAATTGATTTAACTAAATTGTTACAATTTCTTTCTGTACACAGGGGACCAGTTACGTGAGTTTTATTTTGGGAAGCGTTAATCACTCACCAACAATACCATGGATTTCAAATTTTATTGATGGAAAGCAGGTAGGTACCTTCCATTATAAATATTAGAGCTAATGTATACTGTCTGAGAGATGGGTACGAGTGAGAGATACAAGGGAACTGGCTAATTATGTATCATAACTATATATTTCTATCTATGTATATTTACAATAAAGGTAAGATACACATATGTGGAATTACAGGGTCTGGGAAAGCTGTCAGATTCAAGTAAGGATTACGAAGTTGTTATAATGCAATTGATGGTGAACAGGAAGGGTCTTTACAGTAAGAAGCTATTATACATGTCAAGTTTTGGATTTTTTATCCTTGAGTTGCCAAAATCAAGATTTTCACAGGTATGTTAACAGTGCAGCTCAAACCTCTGCTAATAACCAAAATAATTCAGCATCTGTTCAGCAGCTGTTCAGTCCTCGTATTTCTGCTAGGAATACTAGGCTGAATGTCTATTAGTGACACTTTTGACAATGCCTACTCAGCCTGTAGACATCTATTCCCTTGGAGCTAAGTGCTCCTTCCTTTGGTAACACCAAATGGCAAACAAGTATTCTGTCATTTTAGATGAGATCTGCACTGATATTTCTGTTTCAGTTCAACCACATCTTGTAAGGGTAGATTGACTGATGTCAATCCCTGTTGGTACATGCCTAATATTCATGGAAAGCCATGGAAAACTGAAACACACATTTCCATGTGTTTCTATACATGTGCCTCTATACAATGTCCATCATTACTTACCAGGCCCCTAAATTTATTAAGGTTTTTTTGTTTCTTTCTTCTTTAACAGAATTGTTGCAAAAGTGTCACTGTGGAATAATTTTTCGACATTGTCCTTAAGTTTTCACATTCATTTTCAACATTGAGCTGTATTTAAGGAAGCATGAAAAATTAAGACCTGAATATTTCAAAAGCTGTCATGAAAGTGAAGATGAATGCCTGAAATGTAAAGACTTGTAACAGGATATTAAAGAACTCCCTAGAAGCCCTTAACTCCTTAGAAATCCTTAGCTGTATTCCAATGGCTATCGAAAAGAACTGGAATGCAATCTATTCTTAATAAGATTAAGGAAGCCAAACTTTCCTTGAAGGTCTAAACACAAATAACTATTTTATGAGGTAAACTTTCATTTTTAAAAGGGCCATTTCAAGTATATGGGATGCAGGTGCCCAAGTGCTCCAGGGTCACCCCTGTGAAGCACTGGTTTCCAAAATGGACAAACCTCAGGGGACAGCTGAACCCCTCAGCCAGAGTGGTGATACATCTGGGGAAAGATATTTAAGAACATCATGAAGCAATGAGAGGGGTGAGGAAAAAATATGAGAAACAGCCCTGCAGACACCAAGGAACAGGTTTATCCTGAAAGACTGCAGTTTGTGGACAGAATCCATGTTGAAGAAGTGAGAGAAGCAATAGCAGTAGGGAGGAGCTGTTGTGGAACAATCACAGCTCCATAGTTCATCATGAACCTGTCAGAGAGGGAATAAGAGAGGAGTCAGGCATGAAGTAGCGAAGTATGCAAAGGAGTGGGGAAAATCTATTCTAGATTTTGTTCTTGTTTCTCACTGTATAAATGTTTTAATCAGCAATAAATTACATTGATTTTCACCAAGTTGAGTCTGTTTTGACAGTAAATGTTAAATGATCTCCCTGTCTTTATCTTTGCTTCGTTTTATCCCACTGTCCTATTGAGGAGGGTGAGTGAGAGAGCAGCTGGACAGGCATCAGTCAGCCAAGTTTAGTCAACACATCGGATGAATTATAGTAACATGGAATGTGCCTGTCCTAGAAAGACAAAATTCTGGTAACTTTTTTCAATATAGATTCTTCTAGTTCATCATGCTTATGAAGAAAACAACAATATTTTAACATGTTCTATTTTGGTTTGATTTGTAAGGGTTGTTAGATGAGAAAAAGAACAGGGGCTGGTCTTCCTACGTATAACTGCAGTTAAAATAGGAAGAACAGACTTTTAATTTATATGAAATAGTTGAAAAGCTGTGATGATGAAAGTGTAATGCTGATCACATGCTGTCACTGTTGTTTGCAACAGTAATTTTAAGAAAAGATCATTAAGGGAAAGAGACAATTAGGTTCTGAAAAAAGAGTCCACAAATGGTTACAAAGGCTTTTTCTAGCAGGTGTCTAGGTTGGAAATGAATCCCAAAAAAATGCATACTTGATTGCTTCTTCTGGTGACAATAAATCTGACCCAATTGGTGCATTGAATTTATTTAGTTCATTAGTTTCAGACTGATTTGTTTTACCTTATGATTAGGTATAAAACTACTTGATACCTTATTTAGTGTAATGGCATTCAACTGACAATAAAAAAAAATTAACACAGTCAAATTCTTTCTCAATTTCTCTTTTTTCAAATAAATCCTGTCACAACATAGCAACTTTGTAGAAAAAAAAATGATTAGGTTTGTGTTAGGGCTTTTTTTTGGTGTTTTTTTTCCCAAGACTTGCGATAACTAAACTTTCTGTCTTGTAGAGAAATCAAAGTTTGTCAGAAGACTATGAAAATTAATGTAAATATGAGCTAATGAAAGGTGATTCAGGTTTTACCATTTGTTTGATAGTAACATCAAAGTTGGAGGTTTTGAGGATAACCCAGATATTGAGTAATTAAGAAAGATGATGAAAATGGTAGAGCTGTAAAACTTTGATATGGAAAAGTTGGGATAATTTTCTTTAGAAATCAGGTAAGCAAGACAGGATATAGAAAAAATTTCTTTATCAGGAACAGGACAGTATATAATTTAATTTTAAGATATGATATTTAAACCAAATTAAATGATTGTTTGTAATTAAACTACAGCATTCACTGAAGTGAAAAATTCTTGAGTCTTAGAAATCAACAAGACAATAGGCTGATTTCCTAGGTCACCTAGATCAGTCCTACAAAGCTGTAGGTAAAACCTAAAAATGAAACTTGCTCTGCTCAGAAATTGAGAAAGCCTTTCCCTCATCAGTATATGTGCTAGGAAAAAGCACTACTGAATCTCATTACTGTCCAACTTTTACATGTTATACTGAAAAGTTTCACATTATTTCCATTGTTCTGTCTTCAAGGTTATCCAAACGTTCAATATTAAATACTGCTCACACACTTCATTGATTTTATCTTACAAATTTTTATCTGATTTCTTAAACACATTCCAGCTTGTTTTACCAAGGTCATTAAGGAAATATTAAATGCAATCAGTCTCAAGATATTCGTTATGACTTTCACAGTTACTCTGATCACAGTTAATTATTTTTTCTTGCAATAAGACTATTATCATTTCAACTTTAAGGGACTGAAAAAATAAAAAAATATAAAGCTTGTGGTAAGTCCCATCTGTATGTCAAATAAAGATTTTTCCATATAATAGTGCTTCAAATGTCCCAAAAAATAAAGATTTATTATGTTTACATCAGTGCTTTATTAGTCATGTTATCCATGGTAGATCTGAAGAAACCCCACATATTTTTGATCCTGTGGTTTTCTACACATTCTTCCATTTATTTTCCCTCATTATTTTCATATTTCTTCAGTATAAGTTCTCAAGTTTTGACATTGTTGAGATCCATTCTTTCCTGTCTTCACAGAATGTTGTATTTCTTTTCCTCGAATGTTATAATATAGTTTTAGAAACTGACATGACTCATGTTTTATAAATGTTCTTTGACAACTTTGTCTTTTTAATTTCCTAGTTCTTTCAATATAAACATGTCCCACTCTTTCACAACTTCTTTTCCAGTATGAGCCTCTACTTGTGTGTATTATCTTTTAATTTTTCTATAGGACCTATGGGAGCATCACCGTTAGTAGAAAAACATGAGGGAAAACTAGAAGTACAGCTGTTTTGAGTAATGTCTAGATTGCCTTTAATATTTTCCCCATCAAAAAAATTTGCCTTTTCCTGCTCATGTATTTATTTGTTTTTGCTTAATTCATATGGTTGAGTAAACTGATCCTATTTGTTTTTAAATCTTTTAAAACACTGAATCTAGATTGTCTTTTGGAAATTATTACTGACCACTAAGACAAGCTTTCTCTTCTCAGTCTTTTTTTTTTCTTCATCTCATTTTAAGGCTTAATACATCTTCTGAGACACTTATTTACCATTTAGGTTTGAAGTATTTTACTGTAAGAGATACATATTCTAGATAAATTTTACATATTTTACAAAAAAAGATAAAAATTAAAAAATCACCCAAATCCTGGCATTGCTGTACAGCTCCCTTGATTAATTTCTTTGACTTATAAGAATCGTCTTATTTGAATTAAAGAACAAAAATCCCTGACAACTTTTATGTATGTCACGTTATTTCCTTATCATCCAAAGGAAGATTATTTTCTTAGTAAAGAATTTTTGTAGTGTTGATATTTCTCCAAACCAAAGAAAAACAGCTTCCACTCGCCTTAGTTCATTGATATTCTGTGACGAAATCTGATGGATGTCATATTCCAAAGTTATCTAAGCCTCACCATAATTAAGCTAACACAAAAAAAGGTTTAGAAAATTACTTATCAAGAACATAAGAACTATCATAATGAAACCAAACATTTCTGAAATGTTCTGGTTTCAATGAATGATGGATCCAAACACACCACGTTTCAGAGTTTAGGAGTGTTTTGTTATGATACCCAGATACAACATTGCATGTTATGAATGCTATCAGGCCTGGAATGAGCACCAGAACAGTGGCACTGGGATACTTGATGCATCCATCCAGATGTTCCCTAACAGAGGGACAGCTTCCAATCCACCCTGCTGCTACCCCAGCCCTCCTGACTAGAAGCACACCAACTTTTATTGTATATCAAGAGACACAGTCTGAATTATTGCCCTGCTCCAGCGGCATGGAACAAGCACAAGGCTGTTTGATAGGGACTCCTGCGTTACCTCACTCACGGGATTTCCACGCTTTACTACTTCTTTCCTTGCCACTTGACCCCCTCTTTTTGCCACCCTTACACCTTACATTCTCTGCCTCAGCATTCTCCCAGGTAAATAATTTCTCCCTAATTACTTTTTCCCTGTCAGTTCCCATTTTTCCCTACCTATACCCAGTTTTGATGGTTTTGATACCATTGCCTAGGTAATCTTGTCCTTATATAGAATTTGTAGTGGGTCCCCAGTGATTCCCTCCAGTTACGTGTGAGGCTTGGCTCCTGTAGCCACCCCTGGGGATGCCACCATCTGCTTGGCACTATCCCTACCTCTTGTCCAGTGCCCACACTGTTGGCTGTCATGTCATGCCACTCCTCATGCCAAGTCCAGAGGTTTTCGTGTCACGTTCCATTAGTGTAGCAACAGGCCAGTGACCTCATCATTTCCTGCAGCCTTAACACTGTTGAGGACAACTCTTTCCATTCCGTAAACTTCAGAAAAGTATTTCTGAACCTTTTTCTAACATACTGGTGCAGGTTGTCAATAGTGCTACTTTTTTTTAATTGCATTTGTGATCCAGCATGCTAATCTCATCCAGCCCAAGAATGAATGAAGCATGGCTAGATAACAAAGAAAAAAAATTATCTTGTATTTTTTCAAGTGGATTCCTTTTCCTGAGTGTCACACATTATGATTTCTTATCGATAATGCTGCATTTATCACATTTCATTTTAAAAGAGTGTAGAGAAATACTCATCTACTGTTTTACATTCATGCACTTGAATGCTGGAATATTCACACTTAGCACTGATAAGAGTGACTTTGACTTGAAAAATAGACTTCAAAACACATTAGCATTTGGGGAAATCAGTGTTCTGAGACTTTCTGATAAGTTTTAATTCTATTTGAAATAGCTTTAAAACTACAGATGCAATCTAGGACAACTCAATTATTTAATACACCCTTGTAAAATTTAACACACTTTATTACAATTTGAGTGTCCCCTCATACAAAGGATGTTAGAATGTTACGGCTTTGAGCATAAACAAAATTATGTATGTGCCATTTTTTTAGTATTAAGAATTTTCATACAGTGGAAAATCCATGATTTTATGCAGAAGAAGATGTCTCATATTATTATGAGAGCTTATAAACAGTAAATTCCTAATGAACTGCTGTGGATATAATGTATAAACCAAAAAATAAACAGAATATGACAGTCGTCCCTTGAGTTCCCCTTGAAGAAATGTCTTTGGCATTGTTAATCTGAAAACTCACATTTTTAATGATCTTTTCCTCTTGTTGATAGTAATCATATATCACACCATGCATTACAAGTTCAAAATGTTAGAAAAATTAAAAATTAGAATTAAAAAATTAGAAAAATTAGAAATTATTTGAAACTACTTCTGTTCTGGTAGTCTTCTCGCCAGAGATGCCATGTGTCAAAGGTCAGATGATAAATCTATGAACTTGAGCAATGAATCCAGGGTGTGAGGGATAATTTGACAGTGAATTGGTTTGAATTGAACTTGACTTCACATGTACTGAAAGTCTTGATGAGAGATTTTAGGAAAAAGAATCTCATTGAAATGGATGACCAGGCCTGCGCATGCTGGCAGACAGAGATGCCAATTACCTTTTACTGAACTTGATTTTGCCATTAGAATTTTGTAAAAGTTCACCTAAGAGACGCACAGGCGGCATTCACCTTTTCTTGAGACCTTAGCTAGGAAAGAGCAGGCCAAAAAAGCAGCATTTATTTCAGGAGAGATTGAATTATATCAGTTTTTAAGGAATGAGAATCCCTTCCCAAGTTTTTATCCCCATGTTCTCTTTCAGAAAAGTATTTGATTTGCTATGTCTTACTCGCAATATGAAGACCTCCCTTTTGACTTCAAAATGATTGACTTTTAATGAATAAAATAATTGCTCATTTAGTCCTAGTTTTCTTAGAATAATTTTCTGTCTCAAAACTTTTCAACAAAAATTGATTTGATTTTTAATTTGCTTCACACTTTAGCTCATCGACTTATGTGAATATGTCCTGCATTGCTTTGGCATTTACAAGGTTTATAGTTGTATGTAGACTTCTGTGTGCACCTGGAAAACTAAAACTGTCTATCCTATCTGAAACCAGAACAAAGCAAACTACACTATCATGAATATCTCCTTACTGTTTTTCTCAGTAGTTGTTTTGGAAAGTGTTTTCCAGTAATTAAGCAGGGTTAATCCCGATTTACACAGGCATGCTAAGAAAACCACGGCCCACAGCTGTATGCCACAGGCCTAATACTTTCTTGTATGCCTGAAATCTTAAAACAAACTTACCTTTTTTGATGTTGCTCTGTTATTAAGATGTTAATGGAATGTACACAAATAATGGCAAATGTTTAAGTTAATTTCAGCAACTACATTGAGCTTACCAATTTCCATGAGCATAATAAGGCTGTTACAGAATCATTTATGCTGACAAAAACATTACAATCCACATGTGTCACTAAGTTTAGGGAAAAGAGATCCCCCTGTAAAGAACCCTTAAATATTTAGAATAGCAATTATTACTGTGAAAATTTAACTAAAAAGATTGACAAAATACAGTCTTAGAATAAGATTTTACTTTTCCCATATAGACAACTGAAATTGTTTAATAAATAATGGAAATCCCCCTGGGATGTTAAAAGAGATTTCACTTTAGCTTTTCTGATTGTTTCATAAGGGTTAACTGCAAACTCCATTTCATAAAATTTAGGAACAAAAATAATTTTAAAATGATTAAATTAATGTAGGTTCTTTGTAGAAGAGATTCTAATTTTTTAATGTCTATTTTGGTTGTGATGAGGAGCAAAATTCTAATATTATGTGGATTAGCAAAATAAAATATTCAAATCTGTTCCATTTTATTTCAGTGTATAATTTCTATTTTGAACACTTTATCATAAAAATGAAGGGAAGTTTTGATGGAAAGTTTGTTTCAAGCTGAAAACCAGAAGCCATTTCTGAAGTTGTATAACCTAACTGTTCTATATTTCTTTAAACTACTGCAATAAAAATCTGTACTCATACTATACCAGAAAAATACAAATAGAAAAATTTGAGAATGATCTCAGTGCTGCAAAGTCGAAGTCCCAGATTTCCAAGTGATTGATTGCCTTCAGGTTGTTTTGAAAGTCAGTGAGACTTAAATTTGCTGTAACTGGAGATTATATGTACAAACAGGGAAGGTAGGGATGGTGATTTTGTCTACCACAATTAATTCCTATTCCTTTCTATCAGGACAATGATTTCAGAAGTGGAAGCTAGCATCATATACTAGACGGTTATTTTCATTTTAGGTATCCAATAGGTGTAAATTCAGTTCAAAAAAAAAAAAAAGGGTCATATTTCTAAATTTCACTTAAATGTTTAGTCTTCTTTGACTTATCTAAGTTTAGTGGAAAATTGTAAATTTAGCTCAATTTCAGCCCGTAGCTGCCCATCGCAATCACACTGCAGGCCTCTTGTCTGTCAATACAGTTACTTGCATGCGTTATTTCAACATAGATTATTCCAGACATCACAAAAACTCATCTGATCATCTGTTGGACTCCGCTATGGTTTGTGTCATGCTAATTTATCTTGTGAATTTTGCCTCTGGAATTTTAGCTCCCACCAAATACCGTACTGCAACTATGAATTTTATCATTGTGACGCTGATGCGGCTTCCAGAATTAAGTCAAGCAAAAGCCATACTCTGCTATCTAAAATGATTTTTTTAAACTCAAAACAATGTGTCTCTAAAATGTTGGTATGCAATTTTAGTATCACAGTTATTTCCCTTTCACAATATCTTTCCTTCAAAAAGCCTGAGACAAAATATTTCTTCTATTATTCACCCTTTTATCAAACATTTTTGGAATACATTGACTTTGGGTTTTTAGCTGTCCTTCAACACAGTCGTTTTTTTTTCCCTGATAAAGATTCTTAAAAATTTTCTTGAATAGAAAAGTTCAAACACCTTATTGTACGATTTCTGTAACACGTATTCTGAAATGAGCCACCTGGGAATGTCTTTGAAGCTGATGCTTTGATGTGTCATTCATTTTCTTTCATGTTTAGCTGCAATTGCTTGGAAGTCACTACATTTTGTCCTTATTCTGCTTTCCTGCGAATTCATTTGATGTCTGTAGAATTTGCTGTTATCACTGAACTGGTGGAATAAAGTGAACAAAATAAACCATGACTATTTTCAGGACAAGAAAAACAACATCAAAGTGTTTAAAGTTATTTCAATGGTTAGTAATGACTGATATTATACAGTAGCTGGATAACAAGTATATTGACTGTCTTTTATTTTATTTTGAATTCAAACTCTCCAGAGCCATTTTTAGATCTCTTTTATCTAAATGTCAGTATTGCAATAAAAGGAGGCTTCTTATCTTTTCTTCTTGACCAATATACTCATGTGAACATCTTATGAAGAGAAAAACAGACCCCCAAAAAAAACCAAATCAGTTCATTCTCCACTGTAAGAGGCAGGTACTGCATGGTCAGCTGCAGTTACTTAAAAAAAACCCAAAAACCAAAACAAGCAACCCAGAAATGGATTTAATGAAAATGTTTGATATTTCATTATTTATTTCCACTTGACATTAATAATGAAAAAAACAACACCTTATCAGCAAGATGTGAGAAACCCACTGCTTGGGAGACTCCAGTTGGATAGTGGAAGGCACAGGTTCAAGGCACTGATGCATATTTTACATAAACCAAGGAATTTTAAAACTAGCCCGTGGATGTCCCACTTTCCACATCAGTGCTCTAACAGATGATTTCTTACTGTTGTTGCTCTGGTCTTCATCAGACCTAGAGTGAAACTCACAGTTAGACCACAAAGATGAAGATCTGATGAATTGTGTTACCTACCCATTTTCTTCTAAAGAAAACAATGTTTTTCTCAAGTTCTTCAGTGGCTCTGCTATTTACACTGTAAATATATCTGAGTCAAGTCTTAGGAATTAATAACCTACAGTAAGTGAGTGTATTATAAATTCTAGCTACAGCTATTGTCCTCAGGGTGTTATTTCTGCATAAACTACTATATTAATAAACATTATTAAGGATGTGTTCAGGTTGACAAACAATTTAAATGACAGCAGAATTTTCTCCACTATTTCAAGATAACACAGAAATGCCAGATTTAGCAGGGCAGGATATTTCATCCTGGTGAGGAGCAGCTGAGGAGTTGTTTTGCCTGGAGAAAAGGAGGCTCAGGAGAGACTTTATTGCTCTCTACAACTACCTGAAAGGAGGTTGTAGTGAAGTGGTCTCTTCCCTCAAGTAACTAGTGATGTGTCAAGAGGAAATGGCCTCAACTTATACCAGGGGTGGTTTAGATTTGGTATTAGGAAAAAATTCTTCATGGAAAGGCTGTCAAATATTGTAACAGGCTGCTCTGGGAAGTGGTGGAGTCACCGTCCCTGGAGGTAGTAAAAAGATGTGTATATGTGGCACTTTGGGACACAGTTTAATAGCGGACTTGACAGTGTTGGGTTAATGGTTTTCTTCTATGATCTTAAAGTTTTTTTCAACCTAAATGATTCTATCTTAATATGATCCTGAGGGATTTGCATTTCAATCCACACATACAGTATTTTTCCTTTTTCTGAAAACCAGTCTGCTTACACAGGTTCAAACTTACACTGACAGCTGGATCTAACTAAACCACTTGGTCAAATAAAGTCCAGGTGACCACAGCTCATCTCAGGTGTTATAAATCATTTTCTCATTGACCACCTGATCTCAGTGATAAAGTTCAAACACTAAACAACTGCTTCACCGGTCTTTTCTCCCCTTGTTACTTTTTACAACTTTCTGCATAACAGGTGCTAAATCTCTTATCAGCTAAAATGGCAATAAGAATTAATTCTTCTTGCAGATAGGAATTAAGAATTTGCTGTTATTCTCTGTCCTATCTTCTGGGATGATAGTATTTTTTGAAACAGTGAAGACACTTTTTTTTTCTCTTCATAAGATGTTCATGCACTGTACAAAATAGAGTTAGCAAAGATAATCCATGCAGTCTCAAAACTATCCTAAGGGAGGAAAAACATATTTTTTTAAATTATGTATGATATATATGTATGTGTTTCGAAAGGTAAATATGTACATATTTACCTTTTCAAATGTATGTGACTACATCAGATTCTGGATTAGTATTTGCATGGTGATCTGTCTTTATACTTTACTCATACCTTTTCTGAAGATGTGAGAAATTAAACACTGACATTAAATGATACTGTGTGAATCTGACTGTAATCCTTCCTGCAAGGATTTTGAGTTCAATTTACATTATTAGCAATTAAACTATTGCAGAATTATCTCACTCTAGCTTTTTTTCTTTATGTAAGATGCTTCGCTCTGTATTTAGTATGCAGAAAATAGAATGTTTTTTGATTATTCTGATAAGAATGGAGTTCTTAGGATTGCAGTGTAAAGAAGGTGCCTTATTGTAGTGGGGAACATTTTAAATTTTCCTTCATTTTTCATTTTAGGAAGAGGTTCTAGTATGGAAAGTGTGTTATTTAAACAACAATTTGATAGCGCCTGAGTTATGACTTTGATTTTTATTCAGGAACAAGTTGCAAATCTATTAGCATCCCCGGTACATTTAGAATGGCCCAGCTTTGAAGACAGTTGGAGGGAATTCCTGGCACAAAAGAACCATGTTTTCCATCAGAGAGTATCAAGTAGAAAGCAGGTCTTTGTAGGAGGCTTTCACTCTGTAGAGTGAAACAGAGAATAAAAGCCCCTGCTTTTATCAAATTTCTAGAGATGTTGAGATGTAATTTAAATACACTCCACATTCTCTGCACTGCTATTTTAATATTTTAGAGCATAAAGGGACTATAAGTTTGAATTTTGTATGGATACCTCTCATCCTCTTCTTAATTATTCTACTAAACCTTTTTCTAGGTTTTTTTTTACATCAATATAATTACATAAATAGATCGCATGCTTCCAGCGTGGATTAAAATTTAGTAATTGTATCTTTATTTATGCATTAAAATCTCAGAACTATAGCAATCATTTTCTTTCTTTCTTTTTGTTTTTCCAAGTGTTCTAAGCACTGCACTAAACTGAGTAAAAATCAGTGTTTATAATAAGGTCAATGTATTTTGTGTCGAGATATGAATTTAAACATCTATTTAGGAAGCTTCCTTTGAAACTGTTGACCTTTGACATCTATTTTATCCATATTTATTTTTCAAAACTTTGAGATCAAAGATAGAATCTGGTCAGTTTTCTGACACTGAGAAATTGCTGATGCCTAATAACATTAGGAGGAAAAATCTCCAGCACCACTTTTTCAATCTAACTTTGAAGTTGAAGTAGATTAAGACTATTTAGTAATTTTCAATATTTCTTAAATTCAAGCTATTGTATTAAAATGAGCTTTCTGTAGTTTCTGAGTTTCTAGGATTAAAAAGGAATTATTTTTTTTTCATGAAGATGAGCTTCCTACTTTTAGAGAATGATCTATTATTATGCAGCATCATTAAACAGTGATGGCTTTCATAATCATGTTAGCTGATATGTTTGCAATGCATATATCTTGTCTACAGTGCCAGAATACAGTTTAAGTGAAACCAGTGTTTGAACTGATGTTGTTAGTTATAATTAAATTATCACATGTGTTTGCACTGTCTGTGGTAAGAAACACCCACTCTTTTTTCCTCTGCTGTTTTCTGAACTAACCAATAAATATGAATTCTCAACCAGTCCCCTTCTATTAAGACAGAGTAAATAATTCACACTTTGCTTAAGGAAAACATCACCAAATCCTGGCATGTTGTATGTTCCTCAGGGACTTTTTCTGGAGCCTGTGGATGAGCTGGGAGCTGAGTTGACCGAACAAAAAAACCTGAACACATTGTTTCTTAGCCTATTGACTATCTGGGCCTTTTTTCCTGTGTGAGCTCAAACACTGTACAAGAAAAGGTGGGGAAAACAGCTTATGTCAATTGCTCCTTGTGAAGACTGTTATCTTTTCCCCTTGGCTGTCTTTGATAAGTAGTATCTTCTTATATTAAAAATACTGGCATTTTATCCCAAATAAATGGGTAAACCCACAATTTTTTTGTCTAAAATTTTATTATACAGATCATGAAAACCTTGAACCAAAAAAACTGGGTGTGTAAAACTACATAGCATCTGGATGTGTGATTGGTGCTTGAGATCGGGATATTTTTACTGAGCAGGCAATTGAAAAGACTAGCAGTTTTTTCATGTAAATAGGTGGGAATGGGTTGAGGAAACCAGTTTAAGGACATTGGGTGTATGGGTGGGTGTGTGTATGGGTGTGTGTGTGTGCATTTTACTAGAGAGGGAGTAGGTTTATTGAGGTAATACAAAACACAGGAGTGCCTTCCTTTGCTTTAGTTATATAGGGTCATCAAGCTCCAGTAGCCACATTGGAGTGCTGTGTCCAGTTCTGGGCTTGTCAGTACAAGAGAGACATGGAGTCCCTTAAGTGGATCCAGCAGAGGGTGACAAAAATGATTAAGGTACTGGAACATCTCTCTTATGAAGAAAGGTTGAAAGAGTTGGGCCTGTTCAGCTTTGAGAAGAGATGACTGAGAGGGGACCTCATAAGCATCTATAAGAATCTGAAGGGAGGGTGTCAAGAGAATCAATCCAGGCTCTTCTCAGTGATGCCAAGCAAAGGGACAAGAGACAATGGACAGAAACTGATGCACAGGAAGTTACACCTAAATATGAAGAAAAATTTCTTTACTGTGTGGGTGAATGTGCACTAGAACAGGCTGCTGAGAGAGGTTGCAAAGTCTCCGTCACTGGAGATATTCAAGAACCGTCTGAATGCAACCCTGTGCCATGTGGCCTGGGATGATCCTGCTTGAGTGGGGAGAGGATGGACCAGACGACCCACTGTGGTCCCTTCCAACCCAACCCATTCCGTGATTCTGTGGTTCTGTGAAATGTTGTAACAATTTGAGGATACCTTGAGTTGGTCCATTAAGATACAGTGAGAGGATTTTAAACTGCCACAATCAACACTCTCATGAAGTGTGGTAAGTCACTTACAGATGCTGCTTTTTTATCTTTTTTTAATAAATGAGAATGCTGTATGTCAGCCGTAACACTACTTAAAGTCACTGTCATACACACAGTCTATAGCTTCAGCATGATTTGCAGAAGAAGCGGAAATGGCTGCTGCCAGCTTCAGAACAGATGAGGAACGAAATCTGTCACGAACCTAGAGAACTTAATATATCACTAAAGACAGTTAATTTAGCAGCCATGACCCATGTAGGCAACAGAATTAATAGCAAGTCTGTTTGGCAATGATGTTCTCCCTGCTGTGCCATTGGAAGTGGAAGTCAATATTCTTATTTCAGCAGTGCTTTCTGTACAGACTGCTCTGGCTCTGCTTCCCCATCACATGCATCTTCCTTGGTGTCATGGTAGCCAGCCACCGTGTTTCTAAACTGATTATGTGTTTATTTCGATTAAGGAGTATTCTAATTTTGTGATGTGAATTGACTGAAATGAATTGTGGGATTAAAACATGAAATAAACCTGGGATTGATTAAAAATCCTTTTATTGTTGAGCTCTTGTATTCCATTTAGAAAGAACTAGGTTTTCTCCTGACATCCTATGTCCTTTTATGTGAAGTAAAATTTAAAAAAGAGTTGCGAGAGGGCTTTTTCACAGGTGTATTGTGACTGTGTAATGGTAAGACTACTCTTGCAATGTTTCTACATTTATTTTCCCAGCTCTTCTGGAGGTATTTTTTTTCTGTCAAGAGATCTCTTTGCAATACTGCTGAAATGAGCTTCCCAAATATACAGCTGGATGAAACAGCAGGACAAACAAATATAATACAAAAACCCAGCAGGTTTCTATCCAGACTATCTTAAATAACAGTTTTCTTTGCAGAGAGTGAAATTGTCAAATCCTGAAAGTAGTTTTATCTGTGTTGATTGATACAGAATCATTTTCGCATATTTAAAATTCTGGAAATACTAATAGGGTTTTAAACTACCAAGAAAATAACAATATTTCTAAAGTGTTGTCTATTGCAGATGTGGTTTTATTGTATTTGAAAATAAAGACATTTTAAAAATTGTCAGGAACTTCTGTAATTTAGAACAGAATTTTAAGGTTGTGTTCCAAACCACTAAAATTTGCTAGTTTGAACACAGTAACTCTAGCAAGGCTTTTTGAAATACAGAAATAATGCTTTGCCGTATTTAATTTATGCAAGAAAGAAATATAACTGTAGCTTACATATTAAATAGAATCAATATAATTAAATGTCTTTTAATGCATGTCTTTAGTTGCTGAAGTGCAAATATATGTTTAAGCAGTCTTATCTCAGAACTGGACTCGTATATTGATTTAAATTTGGCATCTTCCTTCCTTTCATTCCTTCTTTCTTTCTTTCCTTCTTTCCTTCTTTCTTTCTCTCTCTCTTTCTTTCCTTCTCGCTTCCTTTCTTCACTTTTACCTTGGTTGAATAAAATCAGTCAGTTTTGCTTTTTGTTTAAACTTCCAATTTGAGTGTTAGTCCTGTAGTTTTATACAGCTTCCCTGAGAACTCAGTCCACCAAGTGGAGCTCCATATGCAGTCTGGGTACCCCCCCATAAGCACAGCTGTATTTTTAAATGAGTGTATTCTCAGACTTGAAAACAAGTAGAGTTAGATATGTAGGGAGAAGGTTAGATGAGCTGGTATTACTGACACATTATAAATAACAAATACTAAGTGAGATTTCAGGTATAAAAACCTTCTATAGAGGTAAAGATCTGAAAAGGAAACAACAGGAGCTAAGTCTAAGATGAGAACAATTGATCTTTGCTTAGTTAGAAATATGTCAGTAAGATCATCGAAAGAGAAAATGGAGACTTTGGACACCTGTGGACTAGCAGAAGTATTATGAAAGGGAAAATAGCTGATATGGTGTATTCCTTGTAAAGGAATGCTGAAATTTTATTTATAGCCTGTGAAACAGAGAGAGATTAACTAAGGATGGAGGAAGGAAGGGTCAGAAAGCATTAAAGAAATCTCTGTGGAGATTTCTGAGCACCAGGATTGGCAGTAAAACAGAGAGGGATACTTCTGTGGAAAATGTTGTCCCACTGGTAGCCGTTTGTTTTATGTTTGCTGGTGTGTGGGTGTGTTCAGCACGTTTTCCAGCCTCCAACACGGATTGTGACTTCCCTGAGGGCTCAGACAATGCTCAAGATGGCAGCAGGTAAGAGCAGCAACACTGGCAGTGTGGGGCTGTTCAAAGCATTTGATCTGCCTCTGAGTATTTGGGATTTAGGTGTTTAAAAGAAACCCTTTATCCTTTAGTGACTAAGAAGTTAGGTGAGGATTTCAAAGATTACAATTTCCAATACAGGCATATGAATTTTCTGCAAGTCCTTGGTGAATTTGGGCCAAAGTAATCTTTTCTTTGTTCTTTTTGTCTTTGAAACTCAATGTATGCTTCTGGCAAACATACAAGATCAGCATGAAAAGTATGTTCCAGAAGAGCATTTAATTCTAGTTAATCTTTCAATATTAAAAACCACATTTCAGGGGAAGTATGACCTAGTAGTCTTTCAGGCACATGGTGTAATTCTTGAGGTGTTCTGTGCAGGGCCAGGAGTTGGACTTAATGATCCTGATGGGTGCCTTCTAACTCAGCATATTATATGATTCTACAAACATAAAGAAATACACCTTGCCATGGCCACATACTGATAGGAAAGAAAACATTAGAGGTAAAAATCCTCTGTTAGGTCATCATCATACATCTAAACTAATGTGATGCTGTTATTATGACCCTTGTATATTGTCCCTTTTTCTGTTCTTTGCTCTTCAGTACAGCTGTTTACAAAAATACTTCAGTGCAGAATTGGCTGTTTTCTGTATTGCATTTTGCACTTGGTGGAATAGTTTGTTCTTGAACTTCCAAGTCTTGCTTTCGTGTTCTTATAAACCTTGAATAATATTTATTTTATTAGATATCCATCCCCATCTCCTATGTACTTTGGAGTTTTAAAGTTTTCACATCTTTGAGAAATGAGTACATCTCCTTTATTTTACCTCTATAAGTTTTTCCTTTCCCTCTTCTTACTTTAATTTTTCTCTCTCTTCCCGTACTTGAATTTTTCTAATTTTTGCCATCTTCCACGCAAACTGTTTTTGTTTTTCGATCTATTTACTCACCTAACATTTTTTTTCTCCAATGTTTTGTGTTTCCTTCCTTTTCTGAATACTTCCTTCAAAATTCAGGATCAACATCTTGTCACAGTATATGTTCCTGATAAAATAAAGTTATATTCCTAATTTCTACTAGAGTGAAATGACTGAGAAGAAAAGATAACAAAATTTCTAAAATAAAAGAAATAATTTTGAGAATGTCAAGAGAAAACAGAACACATTTTTTCATTCTCGGGAGCCATCTTACCTACCAGTGTTTAGACAGGAAAGGCTTAGATGGGTTTCCAAGATGGAGCAAAATAAGATTTGAGTACTTTACCCTTGTTGAGAATGTGCACATTATGATGGGGATGACAAGGAAGGAAAAGGAAGAATTTTTTCTCTTTGAAACAAAGCAGAAGGAAGAACTATTTTGAAACCTAGCAAGAGAACATTATATTTACCAGCCTTAATAGAGGCTTAAATAACCACAGAATCATAAGATCATAGAATGGCTTGGGTTGGAAGGGACTTTAAAGACCATCTAGTTTTAAGGCCCTGGCATAAGCAAGGACACCTTCCACTAGATCAGGTTGTTTAATGCCCCATCAAACATGGCCTTGAACACTCTGAGGGATGGGGCACCCACAACTTCTCTATACAACCTGTTCCAGTTCCTCACCACCTTCATAGCCAAAAATTTCTTTCAAATATCTAATTTAAACCTACTCGCTTTCAGTTAGAAGCCATTTCCCCTTGTCCTGTCACTCATGCCCTGGTAAAACATTTTTCTGCATAATCTACCAGTCTATATTGGTTGCTTTTTATTTTCAAATTCCAAGTAATATCTAGGCAGTATTTTTTTCTTCTGAAAATTTATTACTCTAAATAGTCAATGTTCTGCAGTGAATGAAAGTGTAGGTGAGTTTTCAACAAACTTGTACACACAGAAATGCCATAGTTAACATTTTCAAAGGCTTCTGGAGTAATTTAGATTATTTAGATTAGATTGTTTTCCAGATGTATCAGCTATGTTGGGTTCTCCTCTAAATTTCTTTCTTCCATATAATCCCATTTTTCTAGCCTTTGTCTAACTTTGACCAAAGGAGCTCACTTAACAACTGTTAGAGTCTAGGTAATCAGTAAACTCGACCATTTTCCTTGAAGAGTATATCCTACATCACAGGTTTGTGAAAGAATTGGTTGGCGAAATACAGCTGTTTGATATCACAGAGTGGGTCAGATTGGAAGGAACCACAGTGGGTCATCTGCTCCAACCTCCCTGCTCAAGCAGGGTCATCCTAGAGCATATGGCATGGAAATGTGTCCTGAAGGTTCTTGAATATCTCCTATCTACACCTGCATTGCTGTGCAAAAGTACATGTAATAATTGGCTTCATAATCTTGTACTTGTCCTGAACAGCTGAACTCATTTGGCTTTAAAATGCCAAGGATAAGCTTATAGATTTTTAAAATGCTTGTACATGTAAGAAAGTAGAAAAAATATAACCCTCTAGTCCAGTTGCAAGAAGGGCAAAAGAAAGAGGGTCTGGAGAGAGGTTCTTCAACTTTGTAGTACACCACCTGGGATGGTAGTGTCTTTAATCATATGAGCAAATAGGAGCATTACTCTAGCATCATACACCATAAGGGTATTTCTACCAGTTCTGGAGCTGAACACTAAATATTTGTGCTCATAATTTTCAAGTTAGAGGATATATATATATATGTATATATAAAAAGTATTATATATATATATAAACTTACTATTAATATGATGTAAAAGTAATGTATTCATTCATATTGCTTACAATTTTCTCTTATTCTGATTTTTACAGTGTTGTCCTAAGATCTCAGTGTTGTGAAAGTAAAGTTGCATTTTCTTTTCGAAAATTTTACAATCAAGTTGAAGAAGTAGCAAAATATTTACTTGTGATTACACACTAAATGACTCCTAGAGCAAGAAACTGAACCAGTTTTTGCTTTAACTGTTTTACATTTCACCTTGGAATGTCCTCAGTTTTCTTAAACTGTATCTTAATTTAGTTGGAGATTATTTTTATAGCTTCTCTTCCTCCCCTAGCCCTTCAAATTACACAAGAGGAAGGGCATGAGAAGAATGATCAAAGAGATGGCCCAGGGGAATATTTGGTAAACTTTGAGCCTGTGATGCAGAAAAGTGAACACTATTCCTCTTGCCTTTTTTACAGAAGTTTTTGGTGTGTAACAATAGGCTACTGATCATTGCTGTCTTACTGCTGAACTGTTCCTTTCCCATTTGGCTCTTATTATGTATGAAATGTTTGAAATTTCTTATCAGCAGCGCATACTGCAAGCATTTCTATGTCATTCAACAGCAAGACTACAAGACATATAATTAATACTTGCTAGCATGTCTGTAGTATAAATGAAAGGGATTGATTTTTTTTATAACCAGCTGTATTTTCAATGTGTCTATAATTTCCTCAATCCCTTAGTGCATGCTTTTTGAATACTTTTCCTGTGCATGAAAACAATTTCCTTTTGCTTTCTCTGTGAAAGAGGCAATCTTTGAAAGATAGAAAGCACTTTAAGCCAGAACAGTAGGAAGATATTCAATAGTATTTGTTTATCTATGTGTCTTTATGATATGTAGTAACATAAAAGTTGTTGAAATATTGGGTGAACCTGACCAAAAGAATACACAGTTATAAAAGCAAAATTGCACTGGAAGAAAGGAAGAAATGAAGATTTGACAATTGTAGCTGGCATACCTAGCAATAATTTTAATGTTTTCCAAGAGGGGAAGATAAAGGTCTATCAACATGTATTGCTAAAGGAAAGGGATTTCATTTCCAGAGCTTTAAAATTTGAGTTTTTTCTGATTGGAAGTGAAAATAAGCAGAAGGTGGACCCTGGGACTGACATGGCCACTGTAAGGTTTATGCTTTCTTGGAAAGTACAGCTCTTGTGGTGACATGGCCTGCAAGTAGAGCAGTTTGGGAGTCCTGGGCTGCTTTTGCCTAAGCAGCAAGTTATTCTCACCTGTGTTACAAATAAAAATGAATTTCCTCAGTACTGAACCAGTGACAAGTTAATACAGAGATTCAGGCAACATAAGGTTGTTTCAAGAATGATTCAGATTATTAATTTATTACTTAAATAGATCTGGAATTTAGATTTAGAATTAGGTTGTTTCTAGACTTTCTTGGTAGACCAGACATAAAATGGATGAAAGCTATAAGGAGAAAATGAAAAGTAAGAGAAAATATTTAAGAGATGGAGATCCACCTGCTACTTTTTGGTCCACAAATATAGAATATAGAGTCAACTTTACTGTAAGAATATTTGAGGAAACATATCCTACTTTCCTGTAGGGCAAATGTTCACAAAAAGAGCCTTCTATGATAACATATATGATATTGCAAATAATAATTGCATTTTGAACTGCTTCAAATAATTTTTAAACTCTTGTAACATATCTATTTAAAACTATTTTGACCTTATTTCAAAATTATGTCAGTTTATTTTTAAATATGCCAGCAATAAATAATTGAAATCAAATTCAGAATAAAAACATCTCTTTATAATTAAGCAATGGTTTTCAGAAATACATTCCATTTTTGTTGTTTTAGGAACCAAAATTTGCTTAAATCTTAAATACTTCCCAATTTATTCCTTTCCTTGTGAACAATCCACCCAAATCTCTTTTTGTTCAGGGCTTGGTAGCAGCAGACTTTTCTCCACATTCAGTTTAGGATGTGCTTTATCTAACAATGCAACATAAACCTTCACAAAGTTTTATCTGTTCTCCTGTCTCTTGTCCCAAGGTCAAGAAGTGTCTAACGCTCCTTCCTTTTTCCTACCATTACTGTTCTCTTTTCCAGTGAATATTTGTAGCACATTAGGATCCAAGGCATTTGTTTGTAGATTATGAAAGTGGAAGGGTAATTTGGACCCCCTAGAAAATAGGAGATTTGGCTGAAAGAGTAAGACAACTCAGGATTAAAACATCTAACGTTTATTTGTTGTGCCTGCAAGTTTAAAAGATTTCTAAACTCCCTCTAACATCCCTAAGATCCATCTTGGTCCAGTTGTCTAAACATAGTCATCTGGCACCATTTGAGGCAATTTTTCATTACCCAGGATAAATACACAGAGCTGGCAGAGAAGTCCTAAAACCTACGTGACCACTTCCTGAAGAGGAGTCAACTAGGATACTAAAGACATTTCATAGATCACCAGTAGGACAACCAGTGAAAGGTCATGAGGAATACAATCAGCTGAGCCTAGGGAGTTATTCAGATTACCCTAAAGTAGTGGTTGATTAACAGGGTCACTCTCCAGACTCCATATTCAATGTGGACTCTATTTTAATGGATTAGAATTCCAAGATAGATATGTCTTGCACATTTATCTGAATGTAGGTGTCAATCTGTTGTTGGATCTCATCCTAGGTGATGATTACACATGGCTTTCAGGGACATGGTAAAACTGAGGAGCTGCCCCAGATGACAGAAGACTACAGATGGTAGATGAAAAGTACCACTTGGAGCTCAGACTTCAAATTAGCATAGTATGAAGAGAGTACAGAAAACACCACCTATAATTCAAAGTGAAGGCAGGAATAAGCAGAGAATAAATGAACAAGATGAGAACAGAGTATTCTGTCTTCAGAAAAGGACAGTATGTAATCTAAGTGAAAGGAGAAAAAAAGCTGGTTTTATTAAAATTATATATCAGTATTTACACATAGTTAAAGTATATGCATATCATAAAGGCATATGATATAGTTCACAGGAGATATAAACCCTCATAAACCCCTATGTATATATACAATGTATTATATGTAGAGAAATACAAAATGAACAGTAGCTAAAATGCCCAAAATGTGATAACTTCTGGTGTGTGACTTCTTTTGCCATGATAATGAAGAAACTATCGCTTCCTGTTCTTTGTTTTAATCATTTGAAGCATTCCATCCAAATGTCACTTCATGATGTGTTAAGCTTCTGAGTTTCCGAAAAGCTGAAAAATTCTGAAAGCTGTAGGCTCTTTCTTTACCTCTCACACTCATCTATGTGTACTGTAGGAATGTGTGGGAACATTTTTCAGAACTCACAGCAAATATTTTACATAACAGTATTGTAAAATGTATGACAATACTTTCTGTTTGCCTATTATAGAATTTCTCCTAAAAAAGTAGTATTTCTGGATTTAAATAGAACCATACCATGCTCAGGAAGACTGAGCATAATTAACCAGAACATTTCAAACTCCCCCAAACTTTACATCTGGAGTGGTCCCAAGAGGTTTCTATGACAGATATGAAGTCTGGAATAAAACTTTCTTTCATAATGATCAAGAAGTTTTCTTTTTTCCAAACTCTCCCCTCATAGCATGCAACAGGAGAGAAGTCCTTTGAACATCCACAATTCATATTTATTTACCAACAAAGACACCAAGTGAGAAGTAACCTTTAAAACAGGTAAGAACAAAATTATTAGAATTCCCATGGATTTAAAAAAATGACATTTTGAGTTACCCCTCAAAATTAATCACAAAACATCTCAGAGTCTGAAAAACTTTTTTAATAAAATGAGAAACATACCAAAGAAGTAAGCAGTAAGACTCTCTGACTCTAGATATAAGCTACATGAAAAGGTGTACAAGTGTAGATTTGTTGTAGCAAAGTCTGTACTCCACTTGAACTTTATATATGATGAGCATTTTTAATCTTTCTGTTACAGCTGTCTGTCAGAGTCTTTTGCTTATCTCTTTCCATTTCTACACAGCTTATGGCAATGCAGAACTGTTCTGGTATACTGTGAAAAAGGTCTTCTAAGATGTTCATTTGTGAATGATTCATGTTTGAAAATTAAATCTTTAGAATACAGCTGGCCAGAAACTGATAACTTTATTTTTTTTTAAATGCTCTTTCTGTTCTTTTCAGATTGTAATTGCAATTTAGATTGTAATTTTAAATTTAAAAATTAGCTAGTTGAACTTAAAGAATTGATACATAACAAGAGCTTTCTTTATGAGCTCCTTCAGGGAAGTACTTAGAACAGAGAGATATCAAGAGACATTTCCTTAAATAAAAGACCTTATATTTGTACATGTATGTTGACTAAGAACACTTGAGGTGTCTCAATTATTTTCAACCTACAAAAGGTCTGAAATATTTGGTTAATGAATGTTTTCCTAGGCTTTTTAAAATTATAAAAGTCATATCCAGTTGTCCTTTGCTGTATGGACAGGTAATTCTGTGAGAAGTTAGCCACCAATAGAAACCCAGCAGGGTCTCCAAGAGAAAAGATTGGTAGGTAAAACCAATGGAAATTGGAGATGTGCTGTTTTTTGCCCTGGCTGAGGAAGGTAAGAAGCAGTGAAAGCTTATTTCTTATTGAAACAAGATAGAGAGGAAGGAAATGGGGAAAATGATGGATACTGGAGAATTAACCGTGTTTGAGTCTTTCTGTGAGAATATGTGGCACATTTGTGGAGGGTGTGAAGAAAGAAATAATTTTTGTGTTAGTGGATGTCTTAAGTAGAATCAAAAGCTCCTTGATTTAGCGTATAGAGATGTTATGTCAGTACATAACATACAGGATAAAAAGACATTTTGGAAACTACCTCAGATATTATGAACAAAATTCTTATTAACAGCATTTAGAACAAATAATATTTTTAAATCCTGATAGTTGTTGAAAGGTTTGATAGCTCTTTCAAGAGGTTAGAACTTTGTTTTTAATGACTGAATAAATAAAAGCAATATATTTTAGACTGGGGTAAATATTGTGGTCTTGCACCCAGTTACAGGCAGCAGTGACTTCTGAGAAAATTATTATGTCCTCTGAAGTGTAAGGAGGAAATGCTAATATGATCTGAGTAAGAAAAGTGCACATGATAGACTCTTCTTTTTACTCAAGGAGAAGACATAAGGTTTTTTTTAAGAGGTTTTCACTCAGTGTTATGAATAAGGATGTGATTGAGGTCCACAGCCATCTCAGTCTAGCTGTTCTGGGACATAGAGACGTGGATTGTATCGCTGTTGAGGCAGGCATGACACAGTAGTACCCCAGGAACTGGTTTCAGCAAAAGGATCTTTATTCAAACTCCAGAGACATTTTATAGACTTTTCTATGTTTATCATTCATGTTACACTACTACTGGCTGCTTAACTACTACAATAGATTCATTGGCTATCATTTAGCTACAATACACTATTCTTAATTACCGGTAACGAAGGCATCCTATACATCCTAAGCACATAGAAAACACCAGCTGCAGCTCTGCTGTTTTGGTTTCTCGCTTCTGTTGACACTAAGTTTCTCACGGGTACAAACGAATTGTGCTAAGATCAATGTCGGAGTCAGACAGGCTTGCTGACCTGCTGGTAATTCCCACAGGACTGCAGTAAGATTGTGGTGATGTTAACAGGGTGTGAACGGATGGAAAGGTCTGATGCTCTGTCAGTAGACCAGTAGACTAATTGATGTCAGGTATATGAGTAGTAGTAAAGGACACTGTTGTATCAAATGGAGATGAAGACTACATTTTTTTTCAAGTTAGTCTACTTATTAGGGAAAGGAAAATTAAAGAGTGTATATTAGGTCAGGGTGATTTCCAAGGCATGCCTTGCAATCATATTGAAAATCCTTTTGAATACCTTGTTCTTATCTGTGTTTTCCTAAAGATGGAAATCGGGACTTGCTTGAGTTTTGTTGGGCTTTTTTTTGTATTTATGCTTGAAAGCAGGAAAATCTGTGCTCTTCTGTTTTGCTTAAAAGTTACTGTCTCCTAATGCAAATGTTAACCTTTTGTTGTGGATCATATATATAGTGGGAAAGATCAAGATGTTATTTTGAGGAACTATTTTATGTGGGAAATTTCTTCCTCCACTTCTATATCAAATATCACCAATGCTTCTGTAAGAAAAATTTTTAAGATGCTTTAAATTTACAATGAGCACATTTTTTTCACTGATTACTACTATGCTTCTGGTACAGATGGCAATCAAATGCATAATGTTGTATAATGATGTAAAAGCAATTGCCTTCTATTGGAAATAAATATGTATATTTATTAGATTATATGTAATTCAAACCTCCAAAGGGTAGAGATAAAATTGCTTTCTCCTCTAAATGGAGTAGATTTTGTGCTTTAATGTTTCTATGTACATGATTTATGAAATGTTACATCATTTTTAGAAAATTCTCAATCAGACTCCCTGTTGAAATATGTTATATCTTTTAAACAGTTTTATTTTTATTTCCTTCAAAAACCTGACATAAAGATGGTTCAGACAGTATCTTCCAATTAATTGAACTGCATGATTTATACTATGGACAAATGGAGATCAGCTAGGAGAAATCAGTTATTTTTTCCTACTATTTCCTACTATTTATTGGACTATACATAATGTTATGGGAGAAATCTTTCCTTTTTCAAAAGCTAGGTTTAGAAAAAATGGCCTACAAAATTTAGTCTTGAAGTATGGGTTTAGAATCAGCAGAGTACGTACTTTTTTCTGTACAAAATACAGGAAAGATAAAATTTTAATCAACAGCTATCTCTTGCTAAAAAAAAATTTTTTTTTCTTCTTATTAATAAAATGGAGAGATTTACTGCAAAGGTAAGAACAGTCACTGATGTTCCAATAATGCAAAGTTTGAGAAGAGACGTGTAGAACTGGTTATGTGAAGTCAGTCTGGAAACTAGATGAATTTCCAGCTAGAAACCTGTTGTGGGAACTTCTCCGTTTAGTGATTGTATAACTAAATGGAAGATGTGACTATGAAATACAAGTGGATCCCAAATAAATCTGAAAATAAATGCAGGAGAGTTGTTTCTATGTTCATTTGCAAAGTCCTGCATGCAAAAGACATAAAAATCGATCTATAATAGAATTTTCTGCTATAGCCTCATCATGAAAAAGTAGGATCAACCTCTATATTTGAGCACTGTACTTTATGAATTCTGTGGTGTAACATTCTTACATGAGTTCCAGACTTATATTTAACAGTCTAACATACAGAATTTCTGGATTTTGGGTAAACACTGAGGACCTAGATTCCTATTTGATTTTATCATCCACATTCCTTTCATCTCTGTAAACAACACCTTTAGGTTGAACCTTGCTGCTTCCTGACACTTCTGGCAAGTGCAATTGTCTTAGCGTCTGTGTCGTTTATGGTGCACCCTGAAGTATCTTTCTTAACTGCTGCTTCCTACCTTGTGACCCCTTCCTCTTTCTTAGACTTGCCATCATCTAATTCAAAGAAGAGGAATGCAGACATCAGTTTAGGGTGCAGGAGACCCTGCAGGTTCTGGAATGGGATTTCTGACCTGGACCAAGTTGGGCTGTGAGAGTCAGGCATGGTTTTCAGTGTCTCTGGAGTGCCATGGCCCTGCCTCACATGAGTGCTCTGTGGACAAACAACCCATATATTTGCAGGTGTTGGTCAGGATGGTAATAAGATCATGTGAGAGATGACAAATAGAGAGTTGATGAAGCGCATCTTGGCCATTTTGCTTTGAGGAGAGAGAAATAACCTGTTACCACTCCATGGGAATAGCAAGCAGACAATGGCTGTGGTTCCATTAAGCCATTAAATAGTATCATAAATAAGTAAAAAGAGGTCATTTTAGCTGGGAATAAACAAAACTTCTTAAAAGCTTGACTTAAAAATAATGTGTTATCAAATCACTTTAAGCTGTTGAACTATCACTTTAAAATAGTTTGTATGGCAAAGTCAACTACCTCCACAAAGAGCTTTCATGCACATGGCCCAACATTTCTGTGATGTTCACAGAAACAGGGTTTAAGTTTAGCAGTTTTGCTTTTTCAGTGATTATGTGAAAGGAAATAAGTTCCAGTATAAACAAGCTCGTATGTGCAACACTGAATTAAAAAATCCCTAAGCAATTTTGAAATTAATTGGTTTGCTGTGTAGACTTGATCTTTATTTGTAGTTGAGAATTTCCAGTAATCTTGCAGCAACCTGGAGAGCTAATAAGAGAACTGAGATGAATTGTGTGCTTCCAGATCTTATTGGATTCAATCTAAATCTTTCTACTGACTCCAGTGGGCTCAAAAGGAGGGCTATCTTTTAGGGAGAGATAGATTAAAGAGCAGTTCTTCAGATGTCTAAAGTTTCTGGGCTGTCTAGATCTAGATCTTCAGAAAAAGAGAGGATAAGTTTGTTGTTCTTGGTTTTTTTTCTCTTCCCATGAATTAAATTAGATCTGTACTAAAGTTGGCAGAAAATAGATGATATATGCGATGGAGAAGTAGAGATAAAAAGAACCCTTTTCTTCCTTATCTCTCTTCTTGTCATTAAATCACTGCAGTCCAGCATGGAAATGCCAAGGTGAATGTGAGTAAGTTAAACTTCATGGGTGGCAGGAGACTTGATAAGCACCTTTTATAGCACCATCCGTGGAGCTCCTTCAGATGTGAACTTGTCTGGTGCTTCTTTAACTTCTCCATATAGTAGTGGAAAAGGAGTGAGAAAAGAGGGCATATGAGATGCAGAGTTTAAAATAAGGTGAAAAAGCAGTTTGACTAAATTTTTCTGTTATGGATGTAGATTGACACATTGATAAATGTGTTTAGCTGGTGAAATATTAAGAGACAAGGAAAACCAAGAATCAGGAGAAGGAAAATATTTTGTGTATGTTTTTATGTGAAAATGGAAATTTATAATGCATATATTATTCCAGAGTAAACCCAGTCTTACATCAAGGGCTGCAAGGTGTCTGAGTGACCATTAATTGACCATAATCACATCCTTAGAAGAACACATCCTTAGAAGACTAAGGATATCTGTAGGCAATAGGAAAAGGTCTTTTTGCACCTTTAGTAAAACAAGGTTTCAGTTTTTCACGCAGTCAAACTTCTGAGTATCTCTTTCCACGTAAGTGGTGTGACTGAGCGATTAGATTCTGGTCATGGCTCTTTCCTCCAGAGTTCTCATTTTGATACTTCTAGCAAGGTTATTTGGTTGAGATCTCTTGGCATATAAAGTAAGGCTGCATAGTGAGAAAATAATTTTCTTGTGAGAATAGTCACACGGAAATCTGGTACATGATTTTGCATTTCTTAAAATTTATGTAAGCTCTGTATATCAGCTGAAGAAGTGCCATTTAGTTATCGTTTCCATGACACACTTTCTTAGTGGGCATTTTGGCAAAAGGAGGAAGAAGTTGCTCTTTTCCATGAGGTTTTAATTAAAGATAATTTTCAGAGCTCTGTTGTTGATATTTGAGCTGACATTCCTGAAAGAAAGGGTTTTCCTGTGTCCTTGATCTACTGTGGAACAACTCAAGGACATAGACTCTATAAATAAACAAGCTAAAAAGATCTCCATGTCACTGCTTTTACTTCATTCAGAAAACTGCCTCTAAAAGGCCAGAATACCAGGTACTGCTTGACAAAAGGATGATAGAATATACTCCACAGCTTTTTCCCAGAGCTTAAAAATATGTAAGCTTCAGAGGTAAATAAAGAAGCTAACTGGAGGAAAATATCAAGGGCAGAAGAGAAGAGGATGTACTTGACTCTATGTAATAATAACCACAAGTGGACCAGCCATCAGACAGCTGTAGCTTGCTATTTTTATAGAGGTCATTAGAAACGCTGGACATCAAAAAGAGTTTGCAATAAAAACCTCATGACTCAGGTTTTGTTTTCTTCTTCTCTTGTGTCTAATTTTATTGATTTAGAAAAGCAGAGGAAAATACCTTTTCCTCTAGTCTTGTGATAATATCGTCTAATTACATCCAAGAAACTCTGGTTTCCCAAGTTTTAAACTTGGGATGAGTAGCCCCATCTGAATCCTAGCCTTTATTTACATTAACTTATTTTAAATTATTCTGGGTTTATATTCCACATACAATCTCTTTTGCTGATAGCTTTAGTTGAAGAACACAGAGTTATTCTTAGATCTTATGGACTGCCTATCATTCATGAGCTGTCCCAGGACAGCTTTTGTAGAAAAGCTAGGTATTTTTCCCTTTGAATAGCTATGTTAGCTAAGTAGTAACACAGGGCTAGAACTTAGTTTAACCAGATTAACTTTGACAGGGAAGGATGCAAAATTAAAAAATAATAAATGATTGCACAGGTAAGTTTAGAATTGTCAGTCTGGCAATCTGAGAGCATTCTACTATGACAGTGGGTTTTGCCAATTCTGATTTCAGAGAAATCTGAAGAGTATAGTTTTGAAAGTCCTTGAATTTCAGCCAGCTAAGTGGCACAGATGGGGTGATGAAACATCTCAGGTTCCATCTACCGAACTAGAGAGTTGGCCAGACTGGCTGCTCTGTGACCAAGAGCTTTTTACAGAACATCCTGAGTTGGATTCAGGATTAAAGTTTAAAATAATGTGCGAGCACAAAACCAAAAAAAAATTATACTGAAGATAGCTTGGAAATTGAAAATGGGAAAGTTTTCTATGAGTAAGAAAACTTCTCTGACCACTGTTCTACTTAGGAAGGAAGAGACCTATGTAGAACAAATCTGTGTTTTTACAAGAAATGTGAAGAGCAATTTTGAATATGTGGGAGCTCTGGGGTAAATCAAACAAATTGCAGGAACTTATCCTTCCTTTGCCAAGTTATAGCTGTCATTTTGGTGAACAAGTAATTATCCTTTCCATGGTATTATTCTGATATCTATAAATTCTTGTTTCGTATGCACTAGCATACAGGTTTGCTCCATCAGACTCCATTAAGGAAGAAGTTCAGGATTCTGCATAGAAAGGAAATCTGAAGATGTTTCAGGGAAAATAAAATACAAAAGAGGATAAATGTGTGGTGGTCACCTGTTAGTGAACATCTTGCTAGACTCGTTAACAGGAATCTTCATGTTTACCCCAAAAGTATCTTCTTGCCACCACTATAAAGTAACTTAATTAGAATATAGCTCTTACTTTAACAAAGGTAAAGTGTCCTTTTATTTTTTTTTAGCTATGAAATTGATTTAAAATGCATTTCCATCTCTTAATAAAATATTATCTCATTTTTCAAACTAGACTCAATTCCTTTTACAACTTCATCTGCTAAATAACTGCTTAAAGACAAAGTTAAAATGTACCAAGTTAAAAGACCTTGGTACATTTCCAGTGTGCTGGAAGTAAACTGGAATGATTAAAAAAGAATAGTTTGTATGGGTCTTTGTAGACAAAATTTCAAACCTACAAGATGCAACTCAGAATTTTTTGACCTGGTATTTCCTTTGGTTATCATAACAAAGACTGCTGTGAATTTTTTCAAAGTGAAATTAACTGAACCAGATGACTTTCTTCTTAAAAGGAAAATTCTGTGTAGTGTGCATAAATTCAGAGATTGCTGAGATCAATGCAGAGACACAAAAATTTGTTTGCTTACTATAAACAGTAGATAATAATTACTTTTTATTTTCCATAGTCAGATCTCTTATCTAGTCAGATATGAAAACATTGTATATATAATTTTTATCTTGATCTATTCAAGACCAAAATCCAAGCTTCTGGATTTTTCAGGTTTTTTTCAAATTCATATAATCATAGAAGTGCACTGTTGGAAAGAACCTTAGAAGTTTATTAGTCCACCTTCTAGCATGACTAAAATTAGTATTTATTAAAACTGGATGTCAATTATTCCTATTTGCATGTGTAATGCTAGAAAATTTGAGCCTTAATTAATGCTAGAAAATAAAACAACTAAAAAGGCTAATGCTACCTGTGGAAAGGATGGGTAACTAGAATCTACAAAACCTTTTTTTAATTAAGGCACTAGTTTTGTCTTTGAAAGTCTCTTTTCCTTTTAACTTTAGATTTTCTGGGAGATCTCAGAAAGTGAAGGTAGAACATGTCTGTGCAATACAACAGAGCGTGCTGCACGTTGAGCCAGCTCTAAAATCAAAAAGCCCAGCAGTGTCGGTTTTGCAGCAGCTGCAGAGATTCAGGCTGTGATAAGCTGCATGTTGCATAAAGTTTTGAACTTATCTAGTATCTCCTCAGGTCAAAACACTGAATTCAAGCTCTTATGTGTTTTTTGTTCAGGTTACTGAAATCTTTAATGTAGGCTTGAGTTCCTCTAGTCCTTGTCCTTAAATTAGCTTGTCTCTCATTTCAGCACAGAGAAAAGAGTGCCTCCTCAGGGTGCTGCACCATATTAGTGCACTTGAGTGGGTGCAGCTTCACCTAGTCTATTTCAAGTACCCTGCATCCTTCTCTCTTTACAAACCACACACTGAAATTTCTTACACATTTCATTTTACAGCAGGATTTGTCAGCCTCAGCACTTCTCAACTCCCACTTTACAACTTGTCAAATGATTACTGAGGCATTAAAATAAAAAAAAAATTAAATACATCCCTGGAGTTTTATTTTTTTGTTGAAAGGAAGCTGAAAATTAGGTTATCCATGTCAATAAAAAGAAAATAAAACGCTAATAAATTAACATGCCAAAAAGAAAAAGGAAAAAAATAAGAGCACTGAACACTTAATTTGCTAAAACAACCGAGTTCCACATACAGAATTGTAATATTTAGAAGGCAAAATTTTACCTTTTGTGACAATGGCCACTCAAGCTATTCTGGGACCTAAGTGAATTATGACTTTAGAAATGAAAAGTTAAATGGCTGTGAAAGAGCTTGTTTAATATTTTTAATTATGGTCTGTAATGCAAAATAGTAAGACCTTGCAGCCTTTCTGTTCCAAAATAAAAAATATAACTGTTTTATTTTTTTTGAGAGTTGTGAGAGTAAAATCATTAATTCTGGTGAGCGTTTCTGACTTTAGAGCAGGAAAGAATATGTAATAATCGAGATACATGAAGAACAAAAAAAAGCACATCCATATGAAGTAAACAAGCTCAAAACTCAGAGGACTACAATCCAAGATTTTAGTACTACTTTTCTCCTCTAAGTTTCACTGTAACATAGAGTTAGCAGTCTCTTTTAAACAACAAATGAATGGGGAGAAAAAGACTATTTCTCTCTTCTCTTTTTAAATGTTCCAGTTAAACCTTAACAGACTCATCAACCAGTGCTTTCAGTCCTGACAAACTGACCTCAGCTTACATTGATTTAGATATTCTTAGAATTGAAAATTGCATGCTAAAGAGTGTCCAAGACCCTGAGCTATAAAAAACCATTAAAATTTGTTACTGTGATATCTGCTTTTACGTCCAGAATTCAAGTTTTTCAAGTGTCTTTTTTTCCCCCTTTTTATTAGGTGGGACAAAGAGAATGGTGTAAGTGGTACTTAAAAGACGAGCAAACATTATAGCAAGAGTCATGCAGGTCACAAAAAGTGAAAATGAAAGTAATTTAAAATAATGTGATCAAAATAATTTGCCATAGAAATTTTATGGCTGATTCACTACTGAAAGAAACAGTTCAGAAAAACAGCAACCGCAAATAATTTTCTTACTGTCAATAGGAATTACATGAAATTTTACTTTTTCCCATATTGATTTACTTTTCTAAGGATCCCCTCATCCTCACCCTGAATAATCCCATTTTCTCTGAGACGTGAAGCAGCTATGCCAGATCTCACTGAAACAGCTGCTGGATGCCAACTCTGAAGTTTACTCTGGGTCAGTCTGCAGGCAATGTTGGATTTGCCTGACTGATCAGGCAGGTCTGTGACAGGCTAGAATAATTTTGTTTGCAAGGTTTTAACCTCCATAAATATAGAAGTATTTGAAAGCATAAACATGATGTAAAAATAGAAGCAGCACAGTTGGGAGGTTTTTCAGTGAATTTTTCTTGTGTCTGATGATAGACTCCTGATCTAGTAAACCTGCAGTGTGAATTGGACCTTCATCAGCAACTGTGGAAACCTCAAAGAAGAAAATCTCAAAATGGACTATCTGGTGTCCTAGAAGGTACAGTCTCCAGTTACATTTCTCAGTGTTCCACGTTCCACGACCTGTTTTCCATCTATACTTTTGTTTGAACTCACAGAGTATTCTTTCCCTCACCAATGACAATAATACAGTCTCTATTTCCCTCCTCTTTTCAGCTGCCTAGTTTCAGACATTGTATCAGAAAACGCTATCTTTGAAATCCATCTTCTGTATGTCAGTATATCAAATTAATATTAAATTAAATTCTTTAATAAAATTACCATACATATTTAATATAAGATAAATCTATGCCTTTGCCATCCCTGTCTTCCTTAAAATTTATTTAATATTTTTACATGATTGAATGCTAGGGGCCAGCAGAATTTAGAATTAACAGACACAACCATGTCCACAGAAAGTTATGGTCAAACAAATTTGAGAAACCTAGGTTAAAAAAAAGTATTTACTAAATGCATTCAGTAGAATACAGAGAAGTTGAATCAATGTCTGCATACATATATGGGAAGTAACACGATAAACACATAGGTTTGTTAGCAAGTAAAGTAGCAAGTTTGTTGAGACAGGAAGAAATCTATATTGAGTCTGCAGGCCCTAGGGGGAAAAGCCATCAATTGAAATTGTCCAGTCTATAAACTCATGCTATAGTGAAAAAAGCTGGACAGACATTATGGAACCATCTTATCAAGTGGTTGCCAAGGTAACCTTGAATGAATGTGTAAGAACAGGACAACTCATCACTTTCCTGGGATGCGTGGAGCACATAGAGGAACAATCGCTGCTTAGAGGTCACAGTCTAAGGTAGGCTGCTGGTTACAGTAGAATGAGCATGTAATTATACAAACCCAGTTATTGCAGGTTCTCAGTTGTGTTGGAGTAAATCTAACACAAAAACTCCTATTTTCATTTTTTAAATTTTGTCCTTACTTTTGGGCTGCAAAATAAATAAATAAATAAATAAATAAATAAATGACCCCTAAACTATTTCTACATATTCATTTTCTTGAAATGCAAATGTAGTGCTTTGAAAGCTGGAAGTATGAATTATTGTTAAATATTCTTGCACAATATATGTAAGAAATCTATAAATTTTCATGCCTTATTTGGTTCCCAATGTGTAATTTTTGAGAAATTAATTCTGATCTTTTTCACTTGAAGTATATCAAAACCATTAGTATTTTAACCTAGCTTAAATTCCAATTCTGAGATACAAATAGTAAGTATGGTTATATGGTAAAAATGTATCTTTTTTTTTTAGAGACATTGTGTAAGGCTTATGAATAAGCATAACTTATATGTATAATGAAAATCTATTGAGACTTTTGAACTGTAAATTGTATTTTTCCAATAATTCTGCCACTGTATTGCTGGTCACACCCAAATCATGAAGTAGGATAGAGTACACAACTCAGATGAACTCATTAACTGAATTTGAACCCATCTTGAAACCTTGAATTCTTTTTAGTTGTCACATTTTTCCATATATATCTTACTTTATTTCCGTTAAATAACAAAATAGGAAATCTGAAAGTACTTGCTTAAAAAAGTGGATATGTGGCATGGTATCTACATGGTCAAAAGGTCACAATTCTGGAAAAAAAAAAAAAGCAAAATCTTTTTTAATACATCTGAAATCAAGTCTGGTTTGTGCTAGCAAGGTTGAATTTGCACATTGCTATGTACAAGATAAGTACTACTAATGAAATGAGCTTTTTTCTCCTGAGTGCTTCCCCTTTGCCTTATTTGAATTTCTCTTCAAAGTTGGCTTGCACTGAAACATCTCAAAGAGCAAACAGCATAAACCCGGGTCTCACTGAAAAAGCTTGAGTAGGGCTGTTCTTCCCTAATATTTTGGTAATACCTATAAAGTAAATGTTAAGTCCAGGTGCCTTCTGCTAAGCAAGTGTATGACAACAAAAGTTATCCTTTCACTGTGGGAATAGCACATTGCTTCCGCGCCTCCTTTGTTAGCGTGCACACCTTTGTCTGCGGCTCGCTGTGCCTGGGCTGAGCAGAGGTGCCTGACCCAGAGCCTGTACCATACTCAAGAGCTGCGTATGCTCTGCAAGATGCTTATGTCTCTTTATTTGCCTTTTAACAGCCTGGATTCCATGCCCTTCAGAAGAGGCAGGTTAAATGTGATTATAGTCAATTGTTGAAGGGAGATGTGGTTAGGTTTTTCATCAGAATAACAGGAAAAGGGTGGGAACTGGGAGTCAGAGAGCTCACATTGAATAGCACCACTGCATTTCACCGAAGCTGGGCTTACACTGCACTTGTCATGCTCCTTTGTAGAAACTCTCTTGGCATTTATCTCATGCTAATCTACTGCTTGGAAGTGCTAGCTCTTGAAGGGATAAACTAAGAACTGAGGAAAAGGGCATTTAATGTAATTTCTTTATGAATTACTAAAGCAGCTTTGATTTAATTCTCAAGGTTTCTGTGACAATATGTAGAAAGAGCTGCCCATATATAAGACTCTGAGAAGTGACTCTATAGTTTTGTTCCTGTGGAAAGAGCCTGTCATAACATAAATCAGCTGTGGTATGATTCACCAAATTGCTTTGGTGCAGCAGTAAGGGCATAAAAATAAACGAGTCACCATCATGTTTGCCAAAGTGGTGATAGGAAAAATCTGGTGGAATTAGACTTCAGTAACATATGTTAATGTTTTTATTGTAAGGCAGAGACTGGTCATTGTTCACAGTTGTTGTTATTGACAAAAAACCAAAGACATTTGGATGCTAACAGAATGAATTGTTACAATTCTCTACATCAAAATAAAATGGCCACAAATTAATGCACTATGTCAGTATAAGAATCTACATTTTATTAGCAGTTTTTCACTCTTTCTCTGTGTTTCTTCTTTTCTCATTATATGTTTAATTTCTTAGATTAATGAGAGCTTCATTCCTACTAAACCTTTCAAGATCATAGTGCATGCACACATAATTGCACAAAAGTTTTGTTACTCCACTGACTTCACTTCTAGAAATACTGAACACTGCCAATAATACTAAACAATATACACCACCAACCCTTCCAGCCTGAGCAATCAGCCAGTACATGGAGCCTTTGTAACTGATTGCCAGAATAAAAATGATTAACTGTACAGTTCCAGTGTATCATAGGAGTAAGTTTGTTTAATCATCTTGCCTTTCTTCCAGTATGCTGGGAGCAAGCAGGAAGGGCATCTTAAGATTCCCAGATTTGCCTTTTCTGTAGCTATCCTGGCCAATGGAAAATAGGCTGTTTGGCTTTCCCCCAGGTCCATGCAGCACACACCACCCACCTCCTGCCTGTTGGCCTGCTGCTCCACTCACACAGCTGCAGCCGCTGAAACCATGGGGAGCCGTGTTTGCCTTTGCTTTTACAGCTCACAGTTTTGCTCTGATGGCTTAGCTTTTCACTAGCCTTTCCAAGCAGCAAGTTGCTGTGCATAGTGGCACCCACTGTTTCAGCATTTAATTACCGCTTGAGAGAGATTTAGTTCCTCCTTCTGTTTAATGCGAACGAAGGGTGGTGAGCAAGCCTCCACTAAGATATTGCTATGGAAGGAGCAAACTGAGGGGCAGACAGTGAAATACCTGAAGTAAAAAAAAAACGAGATGTATTTGAAGGCTAATGATATGAAAAAAATGAAAACTACACATATTTGATTTCCGGTTGCACCTCCAAAATATATTTGTGTCCGCATGTATAAATACCTGGTAGACACACAGATAAAATTAGGCAACAGGAGAGATTAGAGACTGAGATGTCTGAATATCTTGTTACCTAAGGTTTCCAATTTGCAGATACACATTTTTAGCCAAGCCATTGAAGCATGCAAGAAATCTTTATCTTGTTGGATTAAAATGCAAAACAAGGCAGTGTTTTTCAGGACTATGCCTACTCGGTTTCTTTTAACCTAGCTAAAATTCTCTATTTATTTGAGTGATGGGGAGTGTGACCTTAGCACTTTGTTACTGAAGATGAGAGAAAGAAAGTGACATTGGCTTTAGAATTTACTCTAAAAAGTAGAGATTGATGTGTAGAGGACATCTTGTTTGAAGTCAGATTCCATATGTGGACAAGGCAGAGACTATTTTCTCTCTTTTGCATGTTGTTACCCTGAAAGATCCTCATATCTCCAGCAGCAATTATGTGGCAAAAATAGGATTTGGGAGACTAACAGTACATTTGTTCACCTGTGCTCATCTCATAAAATGCACAGAAGACTGAAACAGTCATAATCAAAGATAGATGTAATTCTCAAAGGAAACAAGTGATGACATAATTCAGAAAATATACCTGGAGAACACTGATAAAGCTTTCTAAATAAACATATTTAGATTAATGTATATTTATATATTTTTATATTTTTATTCTGTTGATTATTCATTGTACTAGAATGCAGTAACTATTTTATGTTACTTGCATATTGTTCCTTTGATGCTAGTCACCTTGAATACTAAAAATCAGAGGGTGAGTAGTCCCATGTAGTTCCTCCTTGGGAGATGTCTCATCCCCATAAATCCCACGGGTCTGCACTTTAGGCTCTCCTCCTGCACAATGGCCTTGGCCTTTTGTGGTGACCTGAAGGCCAAACACTCCTAGGCTTGGGAGGTACACACTGTGTATCAGCACCCCAAGAGAAGAGAGGAAATGTGAGTGACAGTGTATTGTGGCTGCAGATGTTAATGTGTCCCACCTGTCATTCCTCCTTACAACCACAAACCAAAAACCCAGACATCAGTCTCTTCCACCTGGTTTCCAGATATGCCTATCTGAAGCATACGAGCCCCTAGCATGCACCAAAACTGGATTTAAATCCCTTATTTAGCACCCTGCCACACCTGCCTGACAATGTGTACGGCCAGGATCTTAGCTGGAAGTGTTGAGTGTTAAAGGAGGAATATGCTCACAGCTGAGAAGATACATCCTGGTGTTTATCAAGGTAGTGAAATTCAACACAGGGTAACTGAGTGCACTGCAGCTTTTGACAAGACCTCTTACCTGCCGTCCTCTAACCTGTCAGTTTCTTTGAAAAGAAAAATTTAGTTGAAACTTTTTGAGATAGCTGTTCTGTAGCTAGAAGCTCAAAAGAGCCTTCATGTTTCAAATTATGATCAATGCCTGTTTTTACTGTCACTCACGTCCAAATGTTTATTAGATAAACCATTTTATTTTGATCATAGTATTATCAACTGTATACAGAAGGCATATTTAAGACTATTTTACCGGGATTTCAGAGAAAAAAACTAATCAGCGATTTAATAATTGGGAAAAATTCTTCCAATATATATGAAAAAATTACATCTTCCATCATAACATTATAAAAGATTAAAAATAGCCACAATATTCTACTGTAGTGTTATAACATTTAGACAACAATCCTGAAAGTTCAGGTTCATTAATTTTGAGAGCAGATGTCTAACTCTCCCTGTCCTCCTTCTAAGGTTTTTTGTTCTTCAGTTGAGCTGGCTGTGCAGGAGGAGCTAAATCCTGTCCCTAGGCCATATCGCTCTGTCTTGAAAACTTATGGAGGCTATTTTAGGAGAAATACAGGAATAGTGGTGTTTCCCAGTGTTTCAGTGCACCAAATGCATACTCTACATTTAGATTATGGCCTCTAGCCTCTTGGGCCAGCAGACTTGATAAGGTTTTTGATTTCCATTTTGTAGGGATCCATCCCTTCAGGGAGCTGAGCAGGTCTTGGACCTGGCCATCTTAGATATCTGAGACTCTTGGACTCTAAGGACTAAGATAAATTTTACCTGGGAGCAGTCCCAAAGCTGTAAAATATCTCTGCCCTCTCTGACACTGAACAGAATGGGCAGAATCCTTAATTTTTCTTTGTTGGTTTTCAATGGTGGGCAGCAGTGAAACACGGTGCAACATATGTCTTCTTGCAGTGGCACCTAATCTCTTCAGAGGTGCACCTGCTTTTATTTTACCTTGTCTCATTCATCTTTTATAAGAGCTTTTCAAGCAGGAAAATTAACTCTAGAGTTTTTCTTGGAAATAGTAAGTTACATTTCAGGAAATAATAGCTTAAAAGTCAGGGGTCACTTAAGTGACTATCTGTGATTTGATTAAGTTATTGTCCTATTAGTTTCATCTGGGACAGAGTTAATTTTGCTATTTGTAGCTGGTACAGTGCTGTGTTTTGGATTCAGTATCAGAATATTGCTTTGGTTGTTTCTAAGTAGTGCTTGCTCTAAATCCAGGACTTTTCAGTGTCTCACACTCACTCTGCCAGCAAGCAGGTGCATGAGAAGCTGGGAGGGAGCACAGCTGGGACAGCTGAACCAAACCAGCCAAAGGGATATCCCCTCTGAAAGGACATAATGCCCAGTATATAAACTAGGAGAGATACCCAGAAGGGGCCGATTGCTGCTCAGAGACAGGCTGTGCATCAGTCAGCAGGATGTGAGCAATTCTGTTGTGCTTCACTTACTTCTCTTGTGTTCCCTTAGTTTTCTCCCTCTCTTTATCATTACAACTGTTATTATTAACATTATTAAAATATTTTATTATTATAAATAATAATATTATTAGGATATTTTCCTTTCATTATTAAATTTTTCTTATATCAACCCACAAGGTTTGCCTCTTCTTTCTGCTTCTCCTCCCCACCGTGGGTGAGGTGAGGTGGGAGGCAGTGAGCAAGGGCCTGCATGGTACTTAGTTGCCAGCTGGGGTTAAATCACATCAGTTATTTTGTAGCCCATGGTTTTAAGTTTGTCATTTTAGAGGTGAGAGGGGCCTGACAGACTGATTTGGATATTTTTTTTGCATAGCAATACTGCTTCAAGCTTTGGATTTTGGTTCTTTGTTTTGTTTGTTTATGTGCAAATATTTCTATTATTTTAATTATCTTGATGAAAATACAGTAGTGCTCAGCAGATTACGTAAAAATGACAGCCTGCATTAGGGAGGCCTGAAATTATTTCCTACCCATTCCTGGTGGTCCTTGAACATCAACAGATCTGCTGGATTATAGACGTCTCTGTGAATGACCAGAACGGTAATGTCCTCTTCTCAAAGACCTTTGTCACCTGCCTTCCCTGCCCTGCCCTGTTGTCTCCATGAACATACAGATTCTTGCATGGTCTGAAGGACATTTTAACCAGTCCTTGAATTAATTTGTGCACTTGCAATATAAGAAGCTGAACAGGATAGCTTTGAGATTAGCTGTAGCACTGCTATTACAAAAAACCCCCCCAGAGCAGATTCCCCATTGCAAACTAGACGCCCTCAGCTCTGTGGCAGCATTGTGTTTATTTACCCTGTCAAGGGGATCTATGGCCATAAAAGCCTTCATGTATGGGATGTTCAGGTGCTACAATAATGGTGAATACATATGCCTTTATAAAAAGTAATATCAATGCATTATTTATAAAGCAACAGGACACTGAAGAATAAGATGTAGAAGCAAAGTGAACAGCAACAAAAGCCCTCTGTTGCCTCTGCTTTTTATTTCTTAGAAAAACAATACCACTGAAGCTATGATGATTTGTGCTGTCTATTACAGCAACTGCATTTTAGAAATATTTAGCAAGTGCAAGCTGCAAATGCATAGCCATAACTATAAATACCACCAAAGTAAAGAGAAAGTTCAAGTGCTGTTTAATAGCATGTCTCCAGAAAGACAGCTTTCATAGCTGAATAACTTGGTTCCCCTGTTATTGAATTTCTGCCCCAGAAATATTATACCAATAAAACTGCTATGCTGATTTTTGCCCAGGACAAAAAGATCATTACATATTGGGATGAAATTCACTCTCCATCCCTTGGAAATATTTTGTTTCTTAAATAAGAGAGTATCATGTTGAAATGACTATATAAAAGCCAGTCGGGTTTTGGTTTAGCTGAACAACAATGTGGCTGAGTTTTTATTCATATGTTTTGATAGTAAAAGAAGCATTCAGTGACTTAACAGTTTTTAAAGAAAAGTGGCCAAATTTTTTTGTATTCAAATAATGCATTTTTTATTAAAATAATTATTTTTATTAAAATAATTTATATTTATACTGTATTATTTTCATAGCTTATATCAATATTGCATTGATACAAAAACATTTTGAATTTATAAAAAATATTTGCACTGTGATTTCTGCCATATTATCTCTTTTAGAATGAAAGAAAAATCAAAATGTCAAATATTGTATGGATTCATAGTTTCCTCCCAAAAATGTCTCTGTCTTTTACTCATACACTGAGTGTGGAAGCTAAGGTTTAGCATCACCAAATAATCTTTAAATTATAGCCTTCAGAGTTAGAGAATGTATCTGCTTATGGGTATAAATCATTTCATAATGGTCACTGGTAATTTTTGATAAACAAAAAGTTCATTCATAAGGTCTGAAAAAATCTATGTTCTTTATACAAATGCATTCAAACAAGCAATATGCAGCCTTAATAATGTCAAAACTGGTGTTTACTCAGCCAGCTATCAATTAAATTTGCAATTAATTTTGTCAAGACACTTCAAAATGGTCCCTGAATACCCATATATAAGCAAGACAATCATCTCAGTTTGCATGAGATGCAAATTAAATAACAATATTTTTTAAATCTTCATTTTTTCATAATATTAAAAATGAAGTTAAAATATTATTTTGCTTACAGTCTGGTATAATTTTCCTCTTACAGATAACTGGTTTGGGGAATGAATTCTGGGCAGTGGTAATGAGATTACATTGGGGCTCTCAAGAACGAGGGCAAAGAGATGATTGTTTGCTGTGACTGAAGCTTGAATGGTTCTACATAAGGAAAAAAAAAGAAAGAAAAGAAAGCAAATATGCCTCTTGACAGGCAGAAGGTCACAGGATCCTCTGTAGGGGGAGAGGATGTGTGCACTGGAGGAATGGAACTCTATCTATACACTTCTTGTAATGTTTTATGTGCAAAAATAAATAAATTCATAACTAATAAAGATGTTTTCTACATGGAGATTAGAGAGAAAAAAATAGAGATTAGAGAGAAAAAGCTAAACATTAAAAGACTGTCTCTTCTTAGCCTGTGATTTAAATAACAGCTCAAGAAAAGCCTGAATTAGTGCAGCAATAAATTTACAGACCACCACAAAAAAAACCCAAAAACCAGACATGAAGGAATTAGTACAGAATGATAATTTAAAGTAGAAGCAGATAAAGTGCTACATAGTAAACTCTTCCCAAATCTTAAAAGATATTATTTTAAAAGATGTTTGAAATGCTACCAGCTAACCAGGGTGACACCAAAGAAGTCAGGGTAAGAAATCAGTGATTTGGAGGTCAGGCTATAAACAGGAGATGTCGTGACTATTACTATCCAGGCAGACATAAAACCATCAGAATAGTTTTGAGTGGGCATGACCTGTAGAATTGTGTGAGATTCAGAAGTCATGTTTCTTACATGAACTACATTCTTTGTAGCTGTTGACTGATTAGAAAAGCCATATCTTATGTCTGCATGGGTCTTCTTCCTATAGTGTAAAATCTACAAATTGATGAAGTTTTGTAAGGATCCTGTGTTTAAAGCATGGGCTCCCTCTGTCTGTATACTTGAAGCTTGCATTAAAAACGTTTTTTTTATAAAACAGCTAGGAAAAGTTCTCATTATTCCTCTACGTTCTTCCTTGTTCATTTTTAGTATGAAAATACATGCATTTTATTACATTTCTTTCAAATATGAAAAGACTGTGGTTTTAAAACTGAAGATCATATGGAACTTTGCAGTCTCTCAAGTCTTCTTCCATGAAACATCATATTGTCTTAGGTTATTGAGCTTGATCATTTGTTAATCATCTTAGGTTTTGTATCATGAGATGCGGAGAAGTGGAGTCAACATTTTTGGACTTCATGGGTTTCTCAGTTTGGGAAAAAATTAATGATTTAAGAACTTGGTCATCTCTTCCTCTTTTTCCTCACATCCAAGGTTCCTTTCTGTTTTTTTTTTTTTTGTTTTTTTGCTCAGTGACTTGCAAATTTGAATGAACTATCTTTGATTTTCCTTTGGATGAAACATACTCTACTTGAGCAGTAGGACATCTCTCACAGCGTAGCCTGATACTGGCAATTATAAAGGAAAAAAGTAAAGTGATTGCTTTTATTTTCAGTTTCTGTACCTTCTTAATTGGTACACTGTGTCCTTCCCTACTGTGCAACACGCAGTGCAAGGTGTATGAATATTGACCCCTTATATAGAGTTGGTATGCCATTGTAATTCTGTGTCCTTTAGAAGAATAACGAAGTAACCCCTGCTTAGTGTAGATGTCTCAAAATATGCAATTAAAAGATGGGGAAGCGTTTCAGTGAACAAGATATCTGCATGGATTTTATTTAGACTATTTTTTCCTTTACAGGTGAAGAAAACCTACCAAAGAACCCCCCCAAAACAAAACTTCACCAAAAAAGGAAATTTATAAAAGAGAAACTGAATAAAAAAATCTAAAGCTCTACAGTTCTGGGTATTTATAATAATTCCAAGAGAAAGGAATTAGTTTTGAAAAAGACCTGAAAAGAGAGGAAGTGCTGAGTTCCAATGGGCAAATGTCCTGTTTGTAAATAATCCTGTCTCACAAAAATAGATGCTACATGATCATCAGGAACCAAAGGACCTGAAGACAAAAAAAAAAGAGACATGGCAGATGAATCAGTAACAGAAATCAAAAGTCACACCACAGCAACATTCAGCTTTGGGATGTAACAATGCCTGAAACTGGATAAGAGAGATACATAATACAAAGGTGGCAGTAGATGTCAGACACATCTCGGAAGCATGTGGCAGTGTTACAGTTATCCAAAATAAAATCAGCAAGTGCAAGGGACTTGTTAGATAAGGACTTTGTCTCTTGGCAAAAGGAAATCATCACAGACTAAAATGAGCTGCTCCCAGGAGCTGATACATTGAAAGGATATGACAATACTTGTTATGCATTCTCCACTCTTGTACATGTGAAAGATACCTGTTCCTGAATAAAACAAAAGTATGGTTCTTGCAAAGGGAAACTTAACTTTATGGTTATTTATCAAAGTGGCATATTTAGCAAGTTTTTAGTTGGCTGATTTGTATGGTAGTGAAGTTTATATCTGAAGACTCACAGAGTTTCCAATACCCCAACTATCTTCAACCCCTGAGAACACTGGTATAACAAACAAGGGACCATCCTTTTCAAATTTCTTCTAATTTTCTCATTCTTTTGACAATTTCAATGAGAAAAAAAAAAACAACAAAAAAACCCAGACTGTTTGTTTAATATCTTTTCTGGGCCAGGATTAATCAAGAAAAGGGTAAATGAATGACTGCATGTTGTGCGTAGTCATACCTTCCTTGCTTCCCTGGAGACTCCTGAGAAATAATATTATTATCATGCAGAGGTGTTTTTCTGTATCTAAAAGCTGCAGGGAATATTATCTTGGATTGATACTCTATTCACCCTCTGAATATTTTACTAATCTGCCACATTTATTTGTACATATCAGTGAATTAAAAAAATAATATGTGATCCTCAGTTATTAGATGATTGGCTAATTGATATTAGGCAAATTGATTCCCCGAAAGAGCTGAAAGTGAGTTCTTCTCTATTTGCTCTGCTGATTTGCAGTAAATCAACTTGATACTTTGTGCAAGGGTTCTCCTTTTTCCTGGTAGTTTTCTACTGTTGTAGGAAACGGCAGTCTCTAAGCCTGGACTGCCATGAAGCCTTGGTTCCTGTGAATGGCAAGTGAAGATTGCTTTGTTCTTGCTTTTGTTTTTTTCTCCTGCAGAAGGGATATCAGTGGAATTTCTCCAATAGACTAACACTTCAGTAAAGAGATATATTGAGAAAGGAAAAGTGTGTTTTTTACCACGCTCAGAACCGAAGGCCTCGGTGCGTTTCGTTGCTATGAGGGTGGCTGGCACGTGTCCCCTGGAGGCCATGCTCCAGGTGCCCTGCAGACTGACTGGCTTATGCTTCAGTTATTGCATCAGGTTTTCTTTCTGAGAAAAAAAACCCTGATATTTTTATTTGATATAGAAGGTTGGCAGTCTAGATCTATATTTTTCTTGGTTTACATATTACTCCAACTTTGGAAGGGAAATTGTAATACAGGCTGCTCAAAACTATTGCCAATGTTAATCACTTGCAGATTGCTCTGCCTGAACAATTGTTAGAAATCTATCAACCCTGAAATTTCATTTTTGAATTGCACATGATTTACTCAGCCATCAAGCCAAATTGATGCTGCAAGTGAGCTATTAGATTTATATTTTTGTTACCTAAGACACTGATAGAAACCTACATTATTATGGATTTATGATATTATTACTTTATCCAATCAGTGATATCTATTTTGTGAGATTAAAAAATACAGTACATAGGAAACAAACCAATAAGAATTAAAAACAATTGCAATTGTGTGACCAAAAGTAGATTTGGTTATATTAGTAGTGACAATTAAACAGACAGTATGTACCTACAAGCACTATCCAATACTACACCCTTCAATTACCTTTAAAACTCTCCTCTAGTATTACTTTAGGTGTTTCAGAAAAAGTTAATCTCCAGTCTATGCAAGCTTACTCAGTGGATGAATGAAACATTGCAGCTGAATGGGAGGTGCAGGTATATTAAGTAGGTTTAAATCTTTGCTATCCAGAGCCTTTGAACAAAACTGGCCAAATGCAGCATACTGCCAGTGAAATCTTTGTCTTTATATTGAACAAAGTCAAATGGTGGGGAAGTGCTGGCTCATGAAGGAGAATACCCGATTATTCTTGCCCTTGGGTTTGTCCTGGCTGCCACTCAGTTAACCCACAATCTACTGTTCTGCAGTCAACTTTTCAAATTTTTTAAAGTAATCTTGCAAAAACATGAGCATAATTCCCCACAGATGGCAGGGAAGATATGACAGTGGTGAATGTGTCTCCATTTCTTTCCCTATTGACTCTGGTTTTCATATTTGAAGCAGGTGCATAATTTTAGAACAGCCTTATGGAAACACAACACAGTTCATTCAGAACAACTTCATCAGCTCCAATTGAGTTATGTCGAAGGTGGATTTTAGCACAGACCATTATATTATTTTTTTCAGTTAATAGCAACCTTCATACTTTGCAAGTAGACTTCCAACATAGTTTTGGTGCACATTTTTTACTATTAGCATTGAAAGGACTCAAATGTTCTCATGTCTTAAGGGAAAAAAATTCTTTCTAAATTTGCATTTGATATAAAATATTTGAAACAACAAAGTTAAACACATCATTCCTCAAGGTCATAAATTTTATAGTTGTATATTTGTTGGAAACTCTGCTCATGCCACATTAGTAAGTAATATATAAAGTCCAAAAAATAGATTTAATTAAACCTACATTTACCTATCTTCAAATATTCCCAAGAAGAAAGCACTTCACATACATTTTGATTTTCATCACTGTTAAGCCCATAAGTGTATATATATATATATATACATAATTACTAAGCCCATATATATGCAGTTATACTACCCTGCATTTGCTGTTCTTTACATTTTTTGCCAAAACGATATTATATAGAAGATTTCACATACAAACTGCTCTGTTAAAAATCAGACTACTTCTTATTTCACGAGTACCATGTGAAAGTTTAATAACATATGAATACATCATATATGTTGATCAACAACATAAGCAATCATTAACATTTAGGCAATAGAATCTAATTTATCACATGAAACTTCTCTTGTGTAGTTCTGTTTATATTCTAATACATTTGAGTATAACTGATAAGTGTTAAATGCTATTTTGAAATAACTTTAGTTCAAAGATCTAAGAGAAAAGTTGGTTGCCTATCATTTTAAGATCTGGTATTTCTCTCTTGGACAAAGTGATTTTTTTGGCATTTTTGTATGAGGAATGTATGCAAAAGTATTACCCAAGGAGACAAAAAATAAGATTGTGTACTTAGAGTGTTATGAGAGAGAAACTTGTAATGAAGTTATCTCAATTTTTTTTGTACTGAATGTCAGGGTGTCCTTTATTAGGAAAAGGGGAGAGAAGTGCTTACGTGTGTACAGTAGTTGTCTAATCATGCTCTAAATAAAATGAAGCAGATAGGGATACTTCTTTAGTGTGTGTGCATGTGTATTTCAGTATGACTTGACAAAACGGGCAGTCTTGGTGCTGTAGAACTATTTTGTGAGTTATCCACTCCTAGATCACAAATACTACAGGTTCCTTATTTTTCCAGTTGCAAGTTTCATGTGATTCTTGTCAAAAAATTTACTTACAGCTTCAGAAGTTTTCCAGCAGATGCAATGTCTGGAATCAGAGCATAAGACTTAATTAAGGAATTTAGGCCACTGTCTTAAATGTGCTATATATATGATAGTAGAGTGCACTATATATGGTAGGGTGCTATATATATACTATATACATGTATGACAGTAGGGTGCAATTTAATCATAATTGTTCAATTAGAACAGTATTGTATTTTCTGCTAGTTGTCAACATTAAAGGCTAAGAAAAGAAATAACAGCACTACAGTACAGCATTTTTACAACTTTCTTGACATAAGCATTTCTTCTGCATTCTGCTCCTGATCGTACATTACGTAGAGGCTTTATTCTGCTCTACCAGCAGTTAAACATGGAAGTGGTTGTGCTTGCAGTCACGTGCATGTGTATATACACAGATACTCTGTGCAAATGAGTTAGCTTTGATGACATAGATAAACTCAAGTAAGAGGCAAATTATAGGTTGCAGCATTAATTGCAGCCTTTCCATGTGTAGAAACCATACGGTGGTATATGTCACATTTATGCTCATTATACTCAAAAGGCTCAATAAAACCTACAGCATTTACCAGCGGAGTATAAACACTGCACATGGATATAGAAAAATAGCTGCTTGCAGCACCTTTTACTTGATTTGTCTCTGGGGTTTGTTTAAAGGTACGTGCAGAACATTAAAATGACCTCCCTAGACCACAGGAGTATGGTATAAATAAGAATTATTTTGATTGATTAACTAATTACCCCAAAGTACTGTAGTTTATAGTTTGCATATTAACAGGCAAGTTACTAGGTGGTGGAGAGAATGAAACAACTATAAATACATCAAACAGAATAAGCGTGCAGTTAGATATTTTTTTCCAAAAATATTTTTTGGAAGTCTTATTTTTTTAGTTTGCCATGTATGTTTTGTGCTTTGGAAAGACAAGGATGTTTATTTCTTTATTTACTTTTTACAGTGTTTACCACTTTTTTTTTATTCTTCTGTTTTTTTTTCTACTTGACTTGCATCTTTTTTTATGTCTGTGGCAGTAGTCTGATAACTGATGCAATCCATGGTCTTCTCTTAATATGAATTCATGGATGGAGTGCTACTGCTGCAGCTTCCCACAGCTCTACGGCAGCTGTGTGTTAACAGTCTTCTCCTCGGGCCAGGTCTCAGTTCTGGTGAAGGTGACCATTTTAGCACTAGTGTCTGCTATACAAAGAAGTGTGGGAGTCAGGAAATTTTGTCTTCATTATGGTATAGATCTAAATTAGGGATAAGTAGCTAGATCAGATAATATTCACTCCAGTTCTCCTTTTAACAAAGATTTCTTTAAAGTTGTGAGGTATTTGAAAGTATCAGATAGCCTTTTTTAATCCTTTCAACACATTCTACGCACTTGGGGACTGGATGGCACTTGATATACCAGGAGACAGATGACTGCTAAAGAAGCTTGTTGTAGCTGAAATTTTGGCTTCTTGATATCTATGGAGAAGCCGATTTTGTAGTAATATTTTTTGTTATGGATTTCTAAGACATAAAAATATGCATCCATTTTGAGAAATCTTGCTTTGAACAGCTAGTGGAAATTAAACTCCAAAACTTTTGAGATCAATACTAAAGGCCACCTATCCTCAGAAATAAAATTAAAATTAAGAGAGACCCTGAAGATGTTTTAACCCTCAGACAAACACAGAAAATGCTATTGGCCTAGAAACCTAGTAGAGATAGAGAAGTATTCTTGTATTTCTGTTGTGTACACATAATAGCTGTTAATTGTAAGGGTAGCTGCATACAGTTTTCAGAATAATCTAAAGTTTTCAGACTTTTTGAAATTGAAGATGGCAAGTGTCTAGAAATACTTTTCTTGAATGCTGTCTTCTTTTAAAGCAGAATATTGCCACTTATTTAGTGAAATCACTCAGAGTAATTTTAAATGACACATGTTGAATAGATTATTTTTTATTTTATTTTTACTTGGCATCTATATTTGATATTTGGAAAGCTAAATGTACATTTACCATGGTTAATATACTTTGATGTGATGGTGTACTAACACATAATTTCTTTTCCTCTCATGTTTACTTGCACTCGTGTTATGTAAAATCAATTAAGAAAAAAAAGAAACAACATAATCCTTCTATAGTCTGTCAAACAGAGGTTAAGATTAAATACAATGCTTTGGAAAATATTTATTTCCAATTTACAAGGTCAGATGGTAGAAACTCCAGTGATAAAATAATATGAACAGGATGTTTTACTTACAGGAATATATTTGTAATTCCAAATATAACGGAAAGAAGGATAATGTAGGACTTCATCTCAGTATGTTTTTACAAATAGGAAAACTAAATCAAGGTACCTAAATAAGCCTAGGGAGCCAAATGAATTATTTTGAAGAACAAATCCTGCTCCATCAGCTGCAAGAAAAGGTGATTAGTCAGTTTAAGAGCTGCACAAATATATTTTCCTAGTAGCTAGCTCTTCAACACCACCCAGTGCCTAACCCTGAATATGCATTTCTTTGTGATGCACAGCGCTAAGTGGGAAATGCCAGCCAGAGCTATAATGGCACATTAGCCAAGGAGCTGAGCAAATTACTTGTGGTCAGGAATACTGCTGTAATTTAAGTCTTGTAGTGGCTACACGGAATATATTTTGGATTTGAAACATATGTTAGGTAGCCTGAATTCCCTGAGCAGCATCATCATGTTGTTAGTGGCTCACAAGCCTCATTTATTTAGCTTGTCTAGTGCGTCCTCATGAAAACACATCATGTGGACATCCTGTTGCTCCAAAAGTATTTAAAGCCTGTTGAACTCACAAGCATTTAACCCTTAGAGAATTCCTTGCTTTTTTAATCAAATTTTTTTTAATATTTTAGATAGCTTTACAGCATAGGTGGGAAGAATACTCATTCAGTGATCAGTGGCAATATGGTTTTGAGCAGCTTCTTTTTCAAACTGCTGACATAAAACAGAAGAGCTGAAAATCCTCTGTTTTATCCAGAAGTTCAGTCCTAAAATCACAATCCTTGTAAATACATTCTTTTACAAGAGACTCTGGAAACAAATTAATATTAAAAGGTGAAGTTTGTCATTGCATTGTTCTGTATTGATGCTTAGAGAAGCCCCTGCACATCATTAACACCATTGATAGGAGGGCAACTGATTTTGAGTAACCAGTCTTTTGATTTGTCATGATTATTCCTTCTCTGGTAATACTTAGGGTAAAATATCAGACTTGGTGCAGCTTATGCCTATTGTATAGTAAACTTCAACTATCTTATCTTCAATGGAGCACTTGTACTTTGAGAGTAAAAAATGCTTATATTCATTCAGAAGTTATGCTATGTTGGAGTTTCTTTCACCCACTTTGTGTATTTTTACACCTGTATCAGACTTTGCAGATTTTGCCAGAAGTCTTGAACAATGCAAATGTTTCTGAGTTTTGGGTTTTTTTTCTGTGGAAAAATAGCAAGTTTTTCCATTCTTTCCTAAAGGTAATTTTATAAGAGATCAACACTCCACTGAGCAATACTTTATTCACTAAGTGTCTAATAAGTTTTTTGCTAAATTGCTGGATTGGGAATAACAAGAACTCAATCTCCATAAATTGACCTTTTAGCTTCAGCTGAGCAGCTCTCCACCGAATAATAATTGTAAATAAAGAAACCTAAACAAAATGACAACAAGCATAAGCCAGTGAACAGGAAGGTTGAGCTGTTTCATGAAACAAGATGTAAGCTAAAGCCCATGGTGAGAGAGAGGCAGGGGGAACTGGTGTCCTCACCAGCAAGGGTGCAGTCTGGCAGGACTCATGAGAGGAGAAAAGCTTGGGTAACAGCCCTATGGTGCCTGTGTTAATCCACAGTGACAAAGCAGGTCCAAGTCAAAGCCTGTAAGTTGTACCAGCAAGGCCAAAATCAGAAAGATAAGGAAGCTAAGCACAGGAATACCCATGGCACAGCACGGGGGAGGGACAAGGTTGATGGCTGCAGAGCTTCTTGGTGTATTCAAGACCTCAACAAAAGCCAAACTTAACTTCTAGTGAAACAAATTCATATTCAGGTTTTGTAGTGATACATGAAAAAATGAGAGACATGAAGAGGAGAAGGGCAAATATTTGCTTTGGCACAGCATGTTCCACTTATGGTGAGTATTTATAAAGAAATCAAGAAAGCTAATTTCCCAGAAATGTCAGTTCTTGTGCAACTTCTTTTTTACACAAAGACCAGGTGGTGCAACATATGTGCATGATGTGTGAGCTCCATCTCCTCCTCCTTTATAGAATCTCCAAGGCTACATTTTCTACCTCCTAGTCTGTTCCCTGGTGTGTCCTACAAAATAAGAAAAGGTATGTAATGGTGTTAGATGATCTGGTGTTGACAGCATGACATCAGGCAACGTAACCTGTTGCTCTAGCCTCCCTGATTTATGAATTCTGTACTCATTTAAGAAAAATAATAATTTCCTGATCCTTAAAAAACCCCCACCACTTTAAAAGATTGCTTAGTAGCCATGGCCATTCCAGCTGGATTCCTTTATTCATCCAAGAAGCTTTAGTATTCTCACAAGCAATGCCCTTCCAGAGGCATAAATGAAAGCTCCAACAAAGCAGGGCCCCTAATTTTAACTGGAAAGATAGTATTTCTTCCAGAAAATGCTAGCAAACAAAAAGGTGTCACATCATCAGCCTTTGGTTTTGGGCAGAACTCTCTGATAAAGGCAATTGAGAGTTAAGCAGAAAAAATAATAAAAAATTATAATTATTCAATCACTGTGATTTATTGGAATGACTTAGAGAGGTGGTGCAGCATTCTACAAATGTTAAATACATTTAGAAGTCTATTCAGTAAATATGACTTGGTAGTTTTTATTAGTCTAATCTTCCTAAATAAAGGTATTTAAACCTAAATATAGGAGAAAAATGTCTGATTTATTACCACAGAGTCTGCTACATATTTGTTTTCATAGAAAATGCTGATGTCATAAAACATGCTATTTGACACATGCCACTAATACAGTCCAAGTCTTGTAATAAATCATTGCAATATTGACAGAAGTACCTAATCTCATACATTACAGTACATCTGACTTTTTTTTTTGTACATTTTACTAAGTAGCCCTTTCCCTGGACATGTAGTAGAAGAGCATGCTCTTACATGGTATTCATGCTTCCCTGTTAATTCACCACGTATCACAATTCCAGACCATTGAATTTTGATGAACAATGATAAAACAATCACAGATGACTTCACAGGGAAAAAAATCTGCTTTGCTCACAACAGTTCTCCTTATTTTTGTGGACAAATTTTCCCTTTTCCTTTGTCAACAAATCATATATCTATACTAAGTGTTACCAACATTTAACTCTTCAAGTAAGAATGCAGATTAGCCTTTATTATTGAGGGCATAACCCTTTCCAATTCTAAAGTTTCATTTTAAATCAATGTTCATATGTATGTCTCTAACAGATTAGTTATATTAGCAGCTTTTTGAACTGACGATTTTTTTAATTATCTCTCAGTGCTCTTATTGCTGGAAGGATCAATGAAATTTTACTAAGATTCAATATATATTTGATGTGTCAATCTAATTGGTATAAGATTAAATTATACTTGATTCGGAAAATTATTTTTAAGAAAATCTGGTCATAAATGGACTAGATAATTAGTTCATTTTCTTAAATTATAAAATTCACTATTAATGTACTGCTTTGGGTGAAATTTTTTTCTGGAGTTTCCTGGAACCACGGAGTCAATCACACATTTTTAACAATGAGAGTGGATCCCACAGGGTGTTTTATTACAGTTACTACCTGCTGCAGACAGATGTAACTCTTCTTCCCACTTGGAGATGTAAAGCTCTGCCTGTGTACTTACTGCAATACTAGGTCTGAAAGACGTGTGAATAAGCAAAATTATTCTAAGTGTAAATTCAGGAATAGACAAATGTGATTTCACTACAACCCTTTGGAAGCAAATGATGTTTGTTTTTTATGACACCTACAGATAGATCTTCAAGATCTCCATTCCAAATTCATGTGAAAAACAGAAATATCACATACACACTAATTTTGAAGGATTGAAAAAAAATTGCAAAATATTCAACTGCAAGTTCACCAAGCATTTTTATAGACATTTACCAAGGCACATTTTCCTTTCATACCTAGTCTGATATAACTTTGACATGTTGCACAGTCTTTCCTCGTCTTCCCCTGTATCATTTATCTTCATGCAGCTTCCCAGAAGGATGAGTTGGTTCAGCTCACTGATGACAGAAAGTACACTTCTCAGCATGTGGGAGGGAAGAGAGGATTAATTTTCTATCAAGCGAATGTGTCAGCCAAGTCATCCTGTGGGCTCAAGCTCGCAAAGGAAAAGACAGAAGCGTGTACATGGTAAACAGGACCTTCCAGCAGCTGAATTCAGCTGCAGCGAAAGGCTGGCCTTGTCACTCTGCAGTTGAGAGTCCAAGAACATGGGTAAGATTACTTGGAAAATCTTCAGCAGAAATCACATGGCCAAGCAGTTTATTCATGCACACAAGGTTTAATGTTTGCAAACAGAATTTACATGTCACACACAGCACATATGTGACCGATACCTGAAGTCTTCACTTTGGCCAAGTGACATGATGCCCAAGCACTTACAAGAACACAGTCACAAGTCAGCAAGACACCAAGTTTGTCTTTTAGCTGGCAATTACTTCTTTTATCTTGTTGCGCAGATGGAGGGATGTTCTGTGTTTTCCTAAGGTTAAAGTTCTATAGCATAGCATGAATATAATGGTTTCCACTACCTGCTTTCACTAAGTGCTGGAATAGAGGTGGAAAAGCAGCTTGAAGCTTGCATCAGTCTCATTTAGAGGTGGGCAGCTCCTTGAATAGACACCTGCCTAGCATTGCGTGTACTTGTCTGCTCTGGTAATTACTTAAGAGCTGTGAATTCCTACTTGTGGTGGGTTAACTTGACTGAAGGTCAAACCCCCTGCCAGAAACTCTCACTGCCCCTTGTCAACAGGTCAGGGGGAGAAAATGGGATGAAAAAGCAGGCGGTTGAACATAAAGACAGGGAGATCACTTGCCAATTGCCTTCACATGCAAAACACACTCAATTTTGGGAAAATTAATTTTTTACCAGTTAAAATAGATTTGAATGGTAAGAAACAAATACAAAAATCAAAACAACACGCTTCCCTGTTCCTTTTCCTTTCCAGGCTCAACACGTCTATTCCCAGCTTCTCTACCTGTTATCCCTTGACTGGTATGGGAAGATGGAGAAGTGGTTTGTGATCAGTCTGTACCAGCTTCTTCCTCTTCTCACATCTCCTAATCTCCATAGTGGGTCCTTTCCATGGGCTGCAGCCCTTCAGGGTAAACCCACTCCAGCACGGATTTCTCTACAAGCTCAGGTGTAGATGTCTGCTCCTTTTTGGTGTCTCCACCAGCTGCAGGGGAAGCTGAAGCAGCATTTTGTCGTTTGTTAAATATGATTTCCCAGGGGCATCACCATCTTGGCTGAGGGGCTCAGCAATATCCTGTTGTGGGTCCACTGGAGCTGTGTGTCTCCAGCATGGAGGGCAGCTCCTGGTCCCAAGTTACACGCTCTACACATTATCAGTGAATTGCACCAAATCCTGTTGCTTTCAGTATCTTCAAAGCATAAGCAGTCTGTCTGTGAAGATACTAAATTTCCTTAGGCAGTGTTGGTTTATAAATCTCTGTAAAAGTGTTCTTAACCTACGAGGTCATTGTGGGTCATCACTGATAGTGATGCTGTCAGTTCCCTAGGTCTGGTTTCACTGTTCTAAAGATTAGTCTTTATTCAAGTGTCTCTATCCCTACTTAGAAAAACAAGCCTTTTACCAGTCCCACATACTTTTCCTGAGGTAGCTTCTTCTTTAGCCATACATCATTCTTATAAAAGACACACTTCTTAGTGAAAGGCATTATAGATTTTGTTATTTCTGGCTTTTATGGTTTAGTTATATGGAGTATGATGAGGATCATGAGTAAGTCTAAAAGTATTTTCATGGCTGTGCTGAGCCAGACTAGAGATCACTCTAGCACTAGCCCTATATACTGTTTGACAGTATATGAGGAAGAGACACTTAAATAAACCCATAGAATAAAACTTACTACTTTGTCATACCATTCCAGAAACCAGGACAAAAGGACCTTTTAGAGTTTAGCTCCCATTACATCTTTATTAGCAGCCAGTTACATCAATTTGTTGAAAGCATTTATATTTTATCCTTTCCAAATTCAAATATTATGTGTTTAATAGGAGTTTACTACAGATATTGCTTTGCATTATTGCACAAAATTATAAAGTCTTCTGGTTCTTCTCATTCGTGTTTAGATTAAAAAATTTCTTGACCTGCAAACTCTAATCTTAGGAAATTTATAAACACATTAAACTGTAGAGACTTCATTAATTTAAAAAAAAGATAAAGAAAAGAGAAAATGTGGTCTGTCAATATCTGTGTCATCTCTCTGTTCTGCTTCAATGCTCCATTTTACAAGTTCAATTTCCTGACCTCAACTTCGTTAAACTAGAATCTTATTGCCAAGACCCAGATAAGTTTCTGGTGTGATCCAAATACTTATTAACCTGTAACTCAAAATGGGTTTAGGGACCTGTCTTAACTATTTTCAGTGATTTCTTCTCTAAAACCAAAAAAGAGGGAGATCTTAATTTGGAAGTTGGAAGGAAAATGAAGATCCTTAATCATCAGGAGTGTCTAATTTTTAGTCCATTTTAAAAAACTTTTTCCTTTAAATTGTAGGTAAGAAAGAGACTGGGAGACAAACAAGTGAATGAGAGAATGAAACAACCATTTCTTTGAGACAGCAGCTATTATTTCTTTGTAGATAAATTTGATTTTTGTTTCTCATATAGCTAACATAGCTACTAATACTAGGGGTCTTGATCTTTTTTCTTTCTGAGCAGAGGGTGATGCTTATATGCCAAATGAAGATAAAGTGTTTCAATTTTATCGTGAGGTATTCCAGGCAAGGTCAACTCAAAATAAAGGAACAAAACTAAATTCTTCAGATTATATAAAGGTACAATGGAAGCATGTTTTTTAATTTGGTGTTCTGGGTAATTCAGAGGCTAAGAAAGAACTTTTATAGAACTATAATAAAAAATCTGTTAAACTGCTCAAAGTGGTTCCTGTGCTTCTGAAGTACAAAACTTCTGGACGTTTTAGCCTGGTGTCTGACATGGTCTCACAGTGTCTCTCCAAGCTGCAGTTAAAGAACTGTAACTGTTGATACTGGAAAGAGTTGTTTCTCTGTAAATCAGAGAGTGATTTAAAGCGAAATGCTTCTAAGGATAGTCTGGCTTAATTTATATGGCTTTGGAAGAGTTCCAGTTTAGGCTAAGAAAAGAACAATATTTCTGATGCTGGTCATTTTGGCAACATAGTGTGTACCATGCTATAAAAATAATCTGCTTAAAGAAGCTCTTAACATTTCCAGGTTTATTTCCTGGGTAAAACTACCAAAATGATTTTAAACATAATAAATCACACTCTGTGTTACCCATTGATATCTGCAATCTACACCAGTGTTTATAATGCAGCATATTTCTGTGAAAATTCTCTCATCTTCACAGATAATATAAAAAGCAGTATCATATTAACAGTAGATTCATCACATCAAAATTATTTGTTTCTAGGGGTATCTGAAAGTATTGAGCATTCTGGGAGATGGAAACAGATGCCATGAAAGCAGATACTAATGAACATAAATCCCTAGTTGGACATTTTTTTTCCTGTAATTTGCATCAGAGTTGAATCTAACTGCTTCTTCATGTTTTATGGAAGAGAAAATGTGCTGACATGAATGACAGTTCATGGGAATGCAATCTGCCTGACTTGTGGGTTCATGAAAGGGTTGGCTGCCTTCTGTGACTGCAAATTTTCACCACTGGCCTCTGATGGAAGGCCAGTCTGAGAGGGACTCTTCCATCAGTCTTCCCATCAGTTTCTTCTTCGGATGCAGGTTCTTTACACTTTTGTGTAAAATGCTAAAGTGACCTTTTTCACTGTTTGTGTAAGGGTTTTGGCATTTCTTGTATGGAATTTCAGACGTACCTAAGGAGTATAAATTCAACTCTTGAACCACTTTTGCGAAAGTCACAAATAATAAATAGATAAAGCTAAAATACATCCTTTATTCTAGAAATCAGGCATTGAAGCACTAGGTTTAAAATAAGGTGTTTGCATATGTTCTCTGTGTCATACTGCCTGCTATTACAATACTCTGGTATAATTAGTAAAAGAACTAATAATTTCCAGCTGTCAAGAATTTGGGCAGGCCTTTTGATACTAAATACGTAATGGATTAAGTTTGCCTATGCTTCTTTCTGGTATAAAATTTTTTATAGTGGGTATAATATTTGACTGTTTTTCATTTCTTAGGCTTTGTTTTACAAGTAAAAGCACTGATTTTATATTTCTTGCAGTTATTTGCCACATATCAAACAGCAAACAATTTTATATGGCTTTCTTTGCATCAGCAAGAAATGGACTAGCCTAAACCAAGGATTTTATTGGGATGTGAAAGAGAGATGGGAGATGAGAAAGACTTATCTAGTTTTTATTGCAAGCCATGGGTAAGTATTGTCTGAATGTTAAAGAAATCACTAAATCAGAATATAAGCATAGGAGTTTTCCCCTTTCTCAGAGTTAGATCATTAAATGAGAAATCCTCTCTTAATTCTGATCCTCCAATGTATTGTAATCCTTTCAAGACATTAAATATTGCTGGATTAATGGTGGTTAGTGCAAAGCTTTGCTACAAAAGCACATTTTTGTTAAGCAGTAATAATAGAGAATTTCCACTTGGAATTCAGATGCAGGTAATTGAAAAGCCAATATGTACCTTCAAACAGAAGATGACGGACAGTACACAATTTTAAAATCTGCTTTTCTTGTTTCTCAAAGCCTTCTACAGCCATCCCCGTACTGTCATATGTTATAGGTAAATGATTTATGATTGCCAAGGGTCGGCAATGTTTTACAGAGAACTGTATTGTTCTTTTTCTTATTTCTAGAGTCTCCCCTCATCATAGTATACAAAAGAAAAAGCTCTGCAAAAAGCATACAGAAGAAAAAGCTTTTTTTTGCTTCTTTTTGGCTTTTTTTTGCAAAAGCAAAGTTTGCCTTTGCTATTCCCTGTTTATTTACCACTGTTTCAGTTTACCGTTCTTGCTCCATTATGCTTTCATCTTTTAACTTCTAGCCTGCAGACCCAGTTTTCTGTTCTTGTCTCTCATTTTTCCCTTTCCCCTGAGCACTGATAATTTGTAGTTGAAATTAGGAATTAGCAAATTTGCAGTGTATCTATTTCAGTTTTCCTGAGTATGTGATTAATTTGACTTGACATTCAGCTCAACTGCTACTTCCCACACTTTCTATTTCAATATTATTTGCAGTCTGTTTTTTCCAAAATTGAACCTAAACTTGTATTTTCCCCCAAATTATTGTATTTTTATCATTCAGATGCAAGTGACAAATATTATAATACAAATACATTTTTAGCGTTTTCTGACTAATCAAGAGTTAATATAAGGTGAAAATAGCAAATATTTTTTATTATAAATCTGTTTGGAAAAAATACTTTAAAACACAAGAAAAAATGTAGTCTTGGATTTAAGTTTTGGGTTTATGTGGGTAGATTTTTATAACACTGGGGGTGGCAGGTGTGGCTTCTGTGAAAAGACACCAGAAGTTGCCCCTATGTTGGGCAGAGTCAATTCCAGCTGGGTCCTAGAAGGATGCCTTGCTGGCCAAAGTTGAGTCTCTTAGCAACACTGATAGCATCTCTGTGATAATATGTTTAAGATGAGGTAAAAAAATCTCTGTACAAAAACAGCTGGGAGAGAGGAGTAAGAATATGTGAGAGAAGCAGCCCTAGAGACACCAAGGTCAGTGAAGAAGGAGGGGGAGAAGGTGCAGAGATTCCCTTGCAGTGTGGGGCTCAGGCTGTGGTGAGGAAGGCTGTCCCCCTGCAGCCCATGCAGGGCCAAGGTGAAGCAGATACCCCCACCTGCAGTACCTGCAGGATCCTACACTGGATCAGTCTGTCCCTGTAGGATTGTACCCCATGTAAAGAACCCATTTTGGCGCAGTTCTTGAAGAACTGCAGCCTGAGTGTGATGAGGAAGAAGCGTCATAGACGCATTGTTAGGAACTGACAACCCCTGTTCCCATCCCCCAGCACTGCTCAGGAGGTAGAAGAGTCAGGGTGAAGCTGAGCTTGGAAAGAAGGGAGGGGTGGGGAAAAGGTGCTTTTAATTTAATTTTACTTCTCACCACCCTATTTTTTTGCAATAACTTGAAAAAAAATATATTACTATCCCTAATTCAAGTCTGTTCTGTCCTTGATGGCATTTGATAAGTTATCTCCCTGTCCTTATCTTCATCCACAAGCTTTTAATTATACTTTTTTCCTCTGCCTTTTTGATGGAGGGGGAGAGGTAAAACATCTGTGTGGTCACCTGGCATCCAGCCAAGGTCAATCCAGCCCATATATGAAAATAGATATAAGCAATGCCTTCAACTTTAAGGACCCTTAGGAAATTTAGAGGAACTTTCTCTCAGTCTCTCTCTCTCTCTCTAATTGCCAGGTGAAAACCCTTCTAGCAGAAACCTCTTCACTGAAGTTTTCATTGTAAGAAAATAATTTAAAATGCAAAATATTGTAAGTTTTCCAATCTTTCTGGCACAGAGAAATAAAAAAAACTAAGTTGGTTATTTAAGAAGCTTGTTTTCCTACAGTATCTAAGCTAGGTATTTAATTTTAGATTACATAAAAGCTGCTTTTCAAGGTTCTCATTAATGTATGAAGGTGGAACTGAGTGTCCCTGATTGTACTTATTTCAAGACAAGAGTCAGAAGAACTTGGGAATCAAATATTTGCATGTTATTGGAAAAAATCCTTTAAAAACTTTGTGGCCTAATGTGTATGTTTTAGGTTTGCTGATAAATTTTGTTCAGTTTCATGACTGATCTGTGACTCTTTTATTTTTTCTTAATGTGGGATTCTGTTTTGAATTCCTCCTGTTGGTCTTGCTGTGCCTTAAATCACTCCTCCCCTGCTGGGGGAGGATTTCAGAGTCCTTGCCTGGATTTTGGTTACTTAACGGACATTCAGCCTTCTCTGCTCTCAGATAGTTCATTAAGTCTTATCAGAAAAGTTAGGAGTACAGCAGAGGGATGTGAATGCTGAGGAAAATGTGCAGAATGCCGCCGAAATCAAGATAACACGGCATTTTTATAGCTAAACAATCCAATCAGTGTTTGAAACGACAGATATTTTCACTTTTCTACCAATAGTCAACAAATGTTTTTAATACGTCTGCAGGAACTGTGGATTTTTCTATCCAATCACTTTAAACAATTTTTCTGCATTAAATGGAGTAGTAAGAAGAAGAAGAAGGTTATAAAACAACAACAATCCTCCATTTTGGAGTTTTTGCTTTTTATCTGTTCGCTACTTTAACAAACCCAACACCTTTATATTTTCACCCTGTGCTACCTTACATAATATTCGATCATCTAATTCACACCACAGTGCATTCAAATTCTTCCCAGAGAGTTGGCAGCTTTCTCCATGGACGAAGGTCAAAAACAGTGCGGGGGTAAAACTCCTTAAAACAGGCAGAGAAATATTCCCCGCACTCTGGACTCCCACATCTTAATCTGATTCTTTTCTTTAAAAGTTGTGCAGGCAGTGTTCAATACTGAGACAATATTAGGATTTAACATAATCTGATCTCTGTGACAGCACATTCATTAAGCTGGTTTCCACATAACACAAAGAATTGTTGAATAGTGTGGTCATAATTTTGTGGAAAAGATGATTCATACCCTGAGAGGTAAGAATATTTACTTACAGGGATAAAAATCACACTAAAAAACTACAACAACATATAAACACCCCACCCAACAAATACCTGTTAAATCCGCAGTTTTTAAACTAACAGGAATGTGTTTGCTCCTAATTTTCCTGTAGCGATAGATTGCAAATAACTTTTGCATGTTTAGTTATTTCTTGAATGACTCTTCATATATTCCTACAAATCTAGAAAAAATTACTGTGCTTCTCAAACATAGTATCCTCCTATATTGGCCGGTATAGAAAAGTGTATTTTTGGGACAGTATGATGGAAGGAATAAAAGCGTTTCTGAAATTTCTACTGTAACCTGTTGTAACAGTCCTGGACAAGATGGACAGAATGGTAACTAGAGGGAAATACAAGCAGCAACTCTGCGAGAGTACATCAGAAAAAAAGACATGTCTTATTGTGTCAGATCATCCATTTGTCAATCTTCAACATTTGCAATAGGAAATACAAAGCTGGAAGATAATTTGTGCCAGGCCCTTTCTCTGTCTCATTCCCATCATACACTGCTATTATCAACAAATATTGTTACAGAAATATTAGAGGATATACCCCTGAAGATGAAAAATTATAATTTGTTATAATTATTTGGTTTATTGAAAACTATATTACAATAATTTTTAAAAACTTACTTAAAAGCTCTTTTATCCCTAGGTCAAGAAACTGCTTTTAACAAAGTAGAACAAGACTCTTCCTTTTGTGGGATGTATCTTGTCAAACACCAGCTAAACAACCATGATATAAAGCATGGCATAGTACATGTATATGCATAACATTGTCAGACAGGTGAAAAGGAACTGGACAGGAATTGAAATAAACATTCCCAGTCCATATGTCACTCAACCAAGTTCAGCCCATCAGACAGACCCTGTAACACACATTAGCAAATCACAGTTTTCTCAGATATATTTTTTTCTGTTTGTGATTTGTTCATGAATCACTGACATGTCATCTTTCCTTCTGAGCTGCGATTGTTACATTAAAACAGGCAACACTTTTCATATGCATGCCTAAGTCGTATCCACATTTCATGTCTATTACATTTTGTCAGTATAGTAAATGTCCCTGATGTTTGCAGAAAATTAATCCTGAAGATCTTCATGTATATTGGAATTAATGGAAAGATGATTTTTGAAGGAAGGAACAGTGATTTAGCAATGGTTCTAACTGAGAAGGTACCCAGTAATGTTTTGTCAGAAGAAAAAAATAATTTAGAAGCTTTTAATCCATAGAATAAATAAAAATGTCAGTTAGAAGTCAATGTAAATTATTGGCCAAAGCAGATGCAGATCCAAACATATAACCACTGGGAACAGAAAAACAGGACTATTTATTTTTTTAAATATGTTTATTCACTTACTTAAGTATGCCATTTACTATAGTTCTGTTATGGCCTTCCTGCATGGTTACTAGCAGTTTTTCAAATTAATGTTATCTGTGAAATTTTCAAAGCAAATATGTTGGATAAGCCTTCAATTCCTGCTGAGCACAGAGCAACTAATGTGACATTGCCTGGAGGTAAAAGCATCACTGTTCTGCATGCTTTTGGATACGGCTCTGCTTTCTTTATTTAATCCAAGGTCATTATTTTCAAACCACAGCATGTTCTCATGAAGATCAAGCTTTTTCCCAAGAAGTAATAATGACAGCGTGGTACACTGGAAATTAAAAAGTTAAAAAGTCATACAAACCATTGATCAAAGGAAAGAAATGTCAAAGGAGGAAATTATACTTTTATTTAAAAGACTGAGCTGTTTACACAGGAGAACAGATAATGGTGAGATACATTCTAGAACTAGGGAAAAATTATTTGATTTTTTAGTATCAAAAAATAAAAAAGATTTCACTTTTCTGCTGCTGTTTGCTTTTCTTTAGTTTGCATGCCACCCCTTATTCTACTCTCTCAGGAAAAGATATTTAAATGGTTTTTGTTGAAACATCTCTATGTTGCAAGATAAGCTCGATGCTTAATATATAAATATTTACATCAGTATTATTCTGAGGTTAAAAACTTAGGTTATGTTGTTGGATAAAATGCCAGTTCCTTGGCAAATAATTACTGCAAAATAGAAGGCTGGAAATAAAATAAAAGTACATCACGTTCTGTGTTTTATGCTAACATATTTATCCACTTCTTAGCTGATCTTGAGGAAAAAAAATGAATTTTCATTCTGAATGATGAGTACTCTTCAGAAGAGTGAAACATTATAAGTTATAATTATGAAGGAAAGTGGGTGTTAAGTAAATGAAGCAGGATGAAACAAGCACACAAAGACTGAAGTTAAAAAAGGAGTTTCACAGGAATCTTAAATAAGGCATTGGGAGACAAAACCCAAATATTTCCTGTCCTTCTGATATGGGGAACTGTCCTGATTTTGGCATTCTGTAAATACTATGTAATTTCAAGTACTTGCTTACCTCAGTGAGGAACACATGCCAGTATTTCCATTACCGATGCTGTGGTGATTTGTTAATGATTATTTAGTTCAGACGTGCAGATTCCTGAATCAGCCTTGTTGAATAAAATACAACCATAGAAATAAACAATAAATAATGGCCTATTTCTGAACTTGTGTGCTGGTTTACCTCGAGTTTTGCTGTAAATTTTGCGTAGGTCACTGATCTATGAATATGTATGTTCAGCCTTCTGAGAGCCTCCTGTATTACTCAGTTAACCCACAAAAGTCTGAAAATCAAACCAGTGATACTGCTCTACTTTTGAATCCTGTGTATCCATCCAGATAAGCACATCAGAGATAGTTTAGATGCATTTGGTGTTGGTTTAAGGCACATGTGCAGCCTTGGTCACGTCTTACAATGCCATCTCTTTGATCTACCTTAAAAACCTTTCTGGTAATACGATCAAAGACTATGTACTGATAAATATGCACAGACTCAAAAAGCCATCTGTCCTGGGTTACAATGTATTCTATTACCATGAGCTGTTGAGACCAGGTATAGCAATGTTCCTTGCCTCCTCCCTCTGGACTATCTCCTGTTAATGGGCCCAACAATCCCTTGCTGTATGACTCAGAGGTAACCCGAACCTGGGCTATTTCCTGTTAATGGGCCCATCAGTGCCTTGCTGTATGACTGACCATCCCATTGTGAGATGCTCCGCCCAGGGGGGAAGGAACCAAGCATTCCCACCAGGATAAAATCTGGGGCCTGGAACAGCACACGCGGACTTACCTACTGGGATCCCAGAGGACAAGATCTACACCACTGGACTTTCCAAGGAAGACCAGACCCTCCTACAACACTGCTGGACCTTCAGAGGAAGACCAGGCCCTTCAACAGAACCATCACTCCAGGAGGACTGCAGTCACCATCTAATTGGACTGTTACCAACCCCCCGATTATCAGGGGGTCAGGTTTGTGCTCTGACCTTGTAGGTGGGTTGTTTTTTTGTGCTACTGCATTTATTTTATTTTTCCTATTAAATTGTATTTCTGACTTGGACTCTCACTAGTTTGTTTTCAAACTAGTACACCATCTAAAGGTCACAGCTGTGCCAGCAGATAAGGCCTAAGTCAAAGATTCAATACTTTTTTCATACATGCATTTCTCAATGCAAACATTTCTAATAATGGTCATCCCAAATAAAAGTGTATGCATCTAATTGTGGCTCCAAAACAGCTTTTCTGCCTGAAGTGTTTTCACATGCCTTTTTTCTTCTTGTCCCAAAGCAAATATGTTCAAAGAGATTTAACATCTTAAAGGTGAAAGAGTGAGGGTTTGGTGGGGTTTTTTAAGAATAAGATGTTAAACATAGAATATTGGTATCACAGTGGTGAAATATGTGATTATTCCATTTTTGCTTTGCAACATTTTGCTCCTGTGAGCTAAAAATGCTAGCAAAACATTACCATATTGAGTATTTTAATTTTTAACTTTTCATCTAATTATGAAGTGGAAGAGATTTTTTTTTTAATACTCCTTTGGCATTAAATTTCTTTCAAGTAGCTTCCAAGAATCTACTCTTTTGTGGCAAATAATGGAATACAGGAAAGTAATTTCTGTCAGATGGCTACTGTTACCTCCTCTGTATAAGCCTATTTGTTTGAAACAGTGATATTCATCTCTCTGGAATCTAATTTGAACCATTCTGAAATGACATTTATGGTGAACAGAATTAGGATCTTTTGTTTCCTGACACTAATGACGTTATCTTTATGAACTCTTTTGGCTGATCTAAAATAGTTCAGTGTTTGGAATACAATTAAATATAAATTAAATATAAATATTACTGTATTTGAATAATTACATATTTGATTTTTTTAAAAAATGGCACCAAATCCTATTATGAGCCAGCAAGTGCATTATAAATTATCCTTATTTTTTTTCTTTATAATAGTTATTGAAATGAGACCATGCTGTCAGGGGTTAAATTCGCAAATTCCCAAGGCTGAAGCAGTATTACTGATGTCTTGGATCATAAATGTTAAATTACTTGACATAAATTGACAAGAAAATCGATTAATGCATTAGTTACCAATACTGTGAATCTTAATTAAGTGATGCAGAGTTAAATTTGTACTGTAGCAAACCACCTGCATTACAAATAAAGAACAAATGTATACATAGATATAAATAACACTGAGGAGGAAAAACATGGAGCTGCACATCTTCTCATTTTAAAATCAAGGTAAAATTGAACCCTTTGTAGATATTTCTTCAATGTGCAAGAAACGGTACTGTAAGAAACTGTAATGTGTAAATAAATTTCTATAATAAGAAAATAAGTGATGCAGGGATTAATTAACATAGCTATCAGATCAAAATTCCACCAGTTCTTACCATTTCTTTCAGACTCCAGTATTTTCAGAATTCCATCTGATTTCCATATTTTTCCTCATGAATTATCTGTATCCCCTATCTCATAGGAAAAATAAGAGTAAAAATAACATGAGATATATATGTCCCCTTGAGCACTAGTTTCCCAGCCACACACTTACTTTATTCCTAAATTGGTAGAAAGGGATCTCAGAAGTAACACTGTTCCTCAAGTATCAATTAATCACAGAATTAATCAACTAGCATACAGAAAAAGAAGGGGAATAGAGACTTCAAATTATCTAGAAGCAGAGAGTATAGGATTAATATATATTTAGATTTAGATTTAGATTTAGATTTAGATTTAGATTTAGATTTAGATTTAGATTTAGATTTAGATTTCGATTTGGATTTAGATTTAGATTTAGATTTAGATTTATACATACGTAAGCTATGAAAACAGATATTTGGCAGGTCCTTGGTTCTAAATGGCTTCTGAGGAACAAAAAACCATTAATGAACTGGAGAAATAAAAAAGGAAAATGGCATGGCAGTGAATATGCATGAAAATGCAATAGGAGAAAAAGGGAAAGGAGTTTGAGAGGAGAGAAGCGAAAGGGTAAGGAAAAGATCCTTGCGTTAGTGAAGGGAGAAAGAGCTGTGCAGGAAAGCATACAAAAGAGAAATAAAAGTTAACATAAGGAAGTTCTATTAAGAATAAATTACACGTTATAAGTAGCATAACTATAAACTACCAAAAAACTCAGTGCCAGTGAAAAATTGAGTAGTTAACATCGATGGATGTGGTTATGGATGAGATGCATTCTTTTCAAATATGATAAGAAGATAGGTTAGCATTTATTAAGAACAAAGTATGATGAAGCTCTGAATTTCTTTTAAACAATTATAAAACCTGGGACTAGCACTGGCTGGGGCCCATCTCGCCTTTTGCCATGCTGGCTTACAGGCTGGCTGCTGTGCTGGAGTTATCCATCCTGGCTGCCTGATGCCCGTGTGCTGCCTAAGAATCCAGTGGGTGGAAAGGAAGTTTAGGAGACAGGTCATGTCTTAAATCAAACTCAGTACTGAGTTTGCGTGTCATTAATTATTTTTCCTTTACCACGTTACCTTTTTTTTCCTTATGTTTCCTCTTTGTATTATAAATCCCAGATTCATTAAAAACACTGGCTGGCACAATACTCAGTTTAACAGCAACTGAGAATTTAATCAAGCAAATCTCTTAATTCATTCCTCTTAGCTATACCCGATTATACATTATAAGATTTATGGGACAGATTTCCAAAGGTATTTGTGTATTTGATTTCCATTCAAATAGTTAAATCTGTAGAATTTAAATATCAAAATATTTTTCAAAATCTATTCTTTGTTCATTGTTTATAAGATTCCGATTTACCTTCCATCCTTCATACAACTGGCTGTCCCTGCCCTAGAGAAAATCTACATTTAAAATTATACAAAAAAAAGCAAACAAAAAAACACAATTCACATATGTTGAGCTCTTGAGAAGCAAGAAATCTAGGTCCAGTAAAATGATCATAAAATCAAGAAGAAATTTCCTATTTCCTTCACATAAGAATTTTATATGTTTGCATAAACAGTCAAATTCCTTATTAGTTTTTTCTTTACTCATTCATGTATGTTTCTATTTATCATTTTTCATTTCACTCATAGGGATTCACAGTAGAAAAAAAGTGACCTTGCTGTTGCAAACACAGTGTAGAGGAGGCCTTGTGTTTTCAGCTGTTTCTCTGTCTGAGAGCTGAAAGATGAGCTAGGGTGAAAAACCCTTTAATATTTCCTTGTGGTGACAAGAATTTATTCTGGGCTCTGTGGCTCAACTCCAGCTATGAGACAGTCTGATGCCAGAGTTTCTGAACAGCCCAACTTTGACTTGACAGTATCAGATTTATACTTCTTTTATGTAATTGTAAAGTAAATTATTAAAAGTGCTTAAAAAATTTGAAGTAGAAATTTTGAAACACCAGATTTTTTAAATTACTGAACAATGCCATTCTTAGCACCATCATACTTTATTTAGAGGCACAACAATCTTGATTTTTGTGTTATTTAATCGGACTGGGATGAAATTTTGAAATTCTGCCTGACAAAAGGAAAAAAAAAAGGAAGAAGAGAAGAGAAGAGAAGAGAAGAGAAGAGAAGAGAAGAGAAGAGAAGAGAAGAGAAGAGAGAAGAGAAGAGGAAAGAAAATTGTTTTGTGCTTAATGATTTTCAGCCACTATACAGGCAGCTGAAATATACAAGAAGAAATAATATCAACAGATGTTAAAAAATACAATATTATCAGTATGTCCAGAAGTATGTGTTATTACCATTTTGAGAATATAAATATATAAATCCTCCAAAAGCTTCTACACGTTTTGTATTGTGTTCTTGAAGACAGTGGTGCAATTTATTAGGGGTTCTTCACCTTATTTTAATTTCAGAATACTAAATTAAAATTTGTAATTATCATCTTGACTGTTGTGACTTTGGTAGCTTTGGAACAAAGAATCCAATTCACATCAAAAGGGATGAAATGCTGATGTCTTATTTTTTTTTGCTCCCCCTGCCCTTTGCTGTTGTGTGGTTTAAGTTCAGCAGTGAATGATTTTGAAATTTCTCAAGCATATAAAGTCATTATAAACAATGACCAAAAGAAAGGTCATTCATTGTGGTTTCTGCTGATTTTTATTCATGATTTTTATTCAGTAACAAAAACAATTGGAGGCCTGCTGAGAAGTATAAAACTGTATCAAGGGGCACACCTTGAGGCATTAGCAATCTAATGAGTAAAGCAAGCAATCACCACCATTTTAGAATGTTTCAGCTCAGGAACTTTCTTAGTATGTGCTTGTTATTCTGAGAAAACACCTTTTTGAATTCTGAGACAACACCTTTTTGGGTGAAAAATGTTGGGGAACTGTCATGCTGTTAAAACACCTTAATAGTGGAGTATCACTCTAAAAAGCTGAGGTGCCTGCAGTAAGGACTGCTGCCTCTGTCTCTTCCTCTCCTGTGCCTTCCCCCACTTTTTCCACCAAGTCTGTGTTTTGCATGTGTGCAGTAACAAATATGATCAATACTTAGGGCAAAACAAATTCCAAGTGTGCTTATGAGAGAGAAGACTGAAGGTTGCATCTGTTCAGTCCTATGCCTAATACTGGGGGAGCCTTACCTCACTGCCTGGCTCTGAACTAGAGCTAAGATGTGCTGCCAAAGACATATTTTGTTTGTTTTATTGTTTTTGCTTTGGTGAATATGAAATGGAATTAAGACAAGCCAGAGTTTGATGGAGGCTGTCAGGAATATGAGATATGAACCTATCTGCTACTAATTTTCCTCCAACAAAAGCCTACCTCTTCAATTTAACAGATACCCTATCCCACTCAGAACTAAAAGCTTTGCCATAGAGTTGAGAATCTTTCTGGTTTTATGGAGACATGTTACAATTAGATTTGTATTCAGTAATGAATAAAATACCACAAATTATAAACAAGCCATTTCAAACCCCTTTATTAATTTTCTGATGCTTCTACGTTTTGAGAAAAAAAAATCACAAAAAGACAATGAATTCAAGAGAGATAAATAATGAAAAAAATGATTTTTCATTCTGTCACTATTTGGAACTATATATATTTTTTTTTTTTTATGACTGAAAGAAAAATGACTAATCCAGATAAGAATGTACAGTCATACCACACACAGCATAATAGTTTTGCAGCAGTTTAGGTAATGAATACTATGTGGGCAAATATGGGCTTAATTTACTACTTTCTTGAATAATTTTCTTCTGACTTTTTCTGTTGGATAGTCTACTTTCCTATCACTTTTAAACATGGATATAATGTATTAAAAGGATATTTAGACTATTTTGAAATACTAATACGTATTTTCCTGTTTTTTTTATTCACAGCTTCCCCTATCAACCAAATATGCCAGTTATGTGACAGTGTGAACACTATCAAATGATACTTAGGCAGGTGAAGTGAAGCAGCACTAGCAGTTTGAACCCTTGCTGACTAGATGACTCAGACTCTATTCAGGTTCTCTTTATAAGAGAACGGATCATTATTCTTTTTTTTTCAATGTTCATAATATCAATTTTCTTTCATTAACTGCACATGGATGCAACCAGACACCACCTTTAATTATTTCTATTGAAGAATTTCTCTGCTTGGACAAAGTGTCCAATCTCAAAAATGAACCATCAGATTGACACAAAGCATTTGACTTCTTCACTTTATGGCACCCACTTAATGCAATTAGTTGAACTGAGTTTAGCTCACTCTTAACATTCCCTGAGAATTTAGGAATCTAAGGACAGTATTACTCAGTTCAGGACTCCTTTTTATCCCATTATCCACTGACTCCTTCCTTTATTTCCTTTTTCTCTTGAGTTCTTGTGTACCCAGATTTCTCACTTTCTATGGGAAATTTCTAATTATCTCATTAAGTATTTCATGAAGTAACACAGAGAAAGGTACTCTGTGGTGTGCTGGTTTTATTTATAGAAGATGCCTCCATCTACATTTCAAGGTTGTTCCACTTAGCATTGGGAAATTAAATAAACCACTGTGGATGTGAGAAAGTCAGGAAAAAGTGCTGTGTAATCCAGGAAGTGGGATATTCACCTGAGTATGAAGAAAACTTTATTGCTTTGATCTAATAATTGTTTCACCATTATATAGTGCATATACCAAGGCCAGAAGCTGTAAATAATTGTCTGCACAATTTTTCTCATTTGGATTGAAAATATCACTCTTTCCAGAATCTGACATCTAACACAAAGGGAAGAGAATTATCTACAAAAAGATAAACATAAAAAGGAAGAAATTGAAAAAAATGTTTCATGTATTCCAAGTGAACACACTTTTTTCTGAACTCTGGGGCTCAAAGAGGGGCCTATTTTGAAGAGCATAAATGACTAGGTGTATTCAAAAATTGCCCATCAGTGCCATCCCAGGAAATGAAAAAGAAAAGTCCAACAGGATGTAATCATAAGGCACATATCAGTGCTGTCAAAAGAAACTGCCTTCAGTGTCACAAGGGAAGATGGTGAAGCCTGATGATCGGTGATGAGAGAGAATAGCTGGTATCTAGAATGAGGAAAGCACAGCAAGAGAAAAGCCAGACAGAAAAAGAGAGAGAAGCTTAATGAAAGTATGAAATGTAAAGGATGAACATTTTGGCAAGTCAGAGAGCTGAAGTAAAGCATCAGGGTAAAGGAAGTGAAAGTGATCAAATGGATCATTTAACAAAGAAGCCAGGGAAAAGTGCAGGATGCTGAGGGAAGCAGAAAGATTGAAGCTGAAATTAGAGAGGAAAGTTGAAATGTAGTGAGATGATTGGCAGTGATAGGACATGGCAGCAGCTGTAAAGAAGAGAGGAGACTTCCTGCAACTGCTGAAAATGAAAGGAGAATTTAGGGGGTTTGCAGGAAATGATGAGGGGAGTTTCCCAGTACCAACAACCTGATCTGGTCTACAGTGGGTAGGTGAAATGAAAAGATAAAATATTCCAGGTTTCCATAAATGAGAGGATTGTATGCTAGTAAAAGTGCTGTGAATGGTAGTATTTTTGTTCCATTTTATTTTATTTTATTTTATTTTATTTTATTTTATTTTACTTTATCTTATTTTATTTCATTCTAAGGATGGAGGAAATGTTCTAGAGAAAGGAAAAGGATAACAACAGAAATGGCCATAGAAATGACAAAACAGCTCATGTGTGGTAGAGGTTCTGAAGAGGATAGATAGGTGTGATGGGAATAATAGGCTTGCAGGATCACGCTTGTAAAGGAAAATAATGTCAGGGAGCTGGTTGAAAAACTCTGGGTGTGGGAATCTGGATTTGTACTTGCTTGAAAAGGAGAAGAACAAAGAAAAACATAAAAAAACTAAGGATCTTGAGTCTGTAGAAATATAAAGGTTATGGGTATAGTACTACAGTGTGAGAAGTTTACATGATATACTTATTCTGAACATGGATGTGGATAAGGTGAAAGACGTACAAAAATGCTGTGGAATAGGTAGACATTTGACAGTTGACAGTTTATTTTTTTTCCGTGCTTCTGAAATTGGCTTATTCTGGATCTCACCTACCGTGTTCACAGAAGCAAAAGGAACTGGTAATCCAACAATTGAAAAGGCATGAAAGTTCTCTTAAGGCATATCAAACTTGCAAAATTAGTTGCAATGTTGAATGAGGTTATCTTAGTTGTATGTCAGCTGAATGAGGTTTCTGGATTCTAAAGCTGTTCTTACCAACATAATTGTCAAGGTTAAAAACCTTCTTGTCTATGCGATTCTTTGCACTGAAGAGGTACCAAAGCAGCAAACATTATTGGGTAGGCTTTTAGATGTGTCCTTTAATGAAATCTAAAAGCTTTCCATCTCAGTTTGATCTACTTCCACATATTTTACATGTGTTCAGTATTTCACAGTGTGCCAACACTTTACCCTGTAACTGAAAGATGGATGTTTCCACCAAAAAGTTACATTCAAATACTGGAAACACAAAGCTCACATTTTTAACTGAACAATCAGGATTACAGATTGTCATTACTTTTCAGAAAGTTGGACAGGCTATTAAAAATAACAAGAACTATATGAAATTGTCCCTGATCTGATTTACTGTAGCAGATACACTAGATAAAATTAAGAGGTCCTTTCCAGCCAAATCGTGATTCTGTATTTCTCAGGTATTTCTGTGAAAGAACACCTTGACTTGTATGTGCAGAATAATCAGGCAACCCTGAGTTTATTCTTAATGAAACACGATTTTCAGAGAAAAACTCCAGTTGATACATGTTTGGAGGATATAATTCAGATTCTCAACTTCAGTTTTACGTAAAGAGTCAAGTTCTTTTTTTCTACTAAAGATGCAGTTATTATGTTTACCCAGCATAAAACTCCCTGTATGGCAAATCATTGTGTTTTTCTACTGAGAAGTGCTGTATTCTGGATCTAAATGTCATCTGATTAATAACATCTTGGTACTCCTATACAATAGCACTTTAAATCTTAAGTTTATAAAGTGCATGCTTGGTTATGGACACATCACAGTAAGATCGCAACACTGTTTTCTGCAGACGTTTCTGTCATCCATAAATAGAGGACTATTGCATCACACTGCTTATTCTTGCCTGTCACTTATTCCTATACGAAAATGTCAAAAGGACGAAAGCCAACTCTCAAGGTGTTGCAGAACTGTAGTACAGGGATTGAGCTCCATCTTGTGGAATAAAGAGAAGATTACAGCAGATTCCTTCATCCCCTTCAGAGAAATGATTGTGAAAGGCATAGTTTAATTAATTTCCTGTTGAAAGTTTTCGTTGTTGAAGTTTTGAACAGATAGGGGAAAATTTATCACTACATACATCACATTAATCAGATACATTAGAGTTAAAATTGTTGAGAGATAGAGCCATGGGACATAATGTTTTGGTGAACATTTTCTTTACTACAGGAGATGGCAGAAGTATTGTCAATTGAACTGTTAATATTTTTAAATATACACATAAATATTGGATTTCACTCAGGCTTTTAGGTCCTTTAATAATTCACTTTACCCATTTGCTGAAAAAAAAAAGTCACCTTCAAGTTATACTGTAGATGCACCGCACAACATTTATGAAAAAAAATAGAATGTATTCTCAGATGAGCACACATGTTAGAGACTGAAATATTACCGTTTATGACTTAGACTTTTTCATGAAGGATTTTTAAAACGGTATTACAAAAGCTGCAGAGAAGACTACCACACCCTGAATGGGGCCCTGACTGAGGCCTTACACTGCTCCCTGAGGAAGATACAATAGAACAACAACTCAGGGCTGGGGACATTCACAAAGCCTAAGCTTAACACCTCCAGGGTGGAGACCACAGCCCCAGGGCTATCAGCTGCCAGGCTGGCACAGACCCTTGACCCAAAGGGTGGGGAGAGAGGCTTTGGGTGTGTGCTGGAAAAGCCTCTGGTGAGAGGCAGTGACCGCCCATCCTCCCCTGTGCAGAGGAGCCCAGCTGAGGGGCCCTGCACCCGGGGA